>QLSS01000002.1:7501704-7514960 GCA_024372645.1 Trichomalopsis sarcophagae
AGAGAGAGAGAGAGAGAGAGAGAGAGAGAGAGAGAGAGAGAGAGAGAGAGAGAGAGAGAGGAGAGAACTCTGTTATATACCGTAGTTAATTTAATCAATTTCCAGCAGCAGCTGTCGCTTACCTTTTTATCCGGCGTCGGAAAAGAGTAGCTCTATGCGTATAATACGCGCTACTGGGAGGAGAAAAAACGCCGGCTGGATAATTAATTGCGCGCTGCACAAAGTACAGGTATTTCAAAGCGTCCAAGAGCAAGGACGCGGTTATTAAAAAGGTCTTTCTCGTCGCAAGCGCAGCGAAAGAAATTACGAGGAGGCGGAGAGAGAGGGAGAGGAGAGCGAATTTCATCTCGTTGAAATGTTTAAGATGCTAAAATGATTACAGGAGTCCGCGTAATGTGCTTGTCTTAGGGTCGAGCGATAACGCTCCGAGGGACATTTCATTAATTATCGTTCGTTGTTCTAGGCCGCTACTCTGTGCGTGCGTTTTCTGTAGGTGAGCGTATCCCCCTGATGATACCGATGTTTGTCAAAAAAAGTCGAAAATCTATCAGACGACGCACGTTCTCGTGGGTGTTCTTCGCGAATCGAATCGACCGAAGTAGGGAAAAACCATCGCTTGTGTCAATAGGACGCGAGGTTCTCACGATGGGAAAGCAGCGACGGCGCGGATATGAATAAGAAAAGGTGTGGTATTGAATGGCGTACGATGTCAGAGTTGAGAGCTCACACTGCAACATAGGATTGTAAATATTTTAGAATAGGGGATAATAATGTTTGGCGAGATCGATTGAATTATTGGAATAAGACAAGTTTCTATATTTCTTCATTTTTCACTATGCTATTTCATAACGAATGACGTGTATCGATAGTTTCGTATAAGTAACACATCATCCATATATATATTCATGATATCAGTCGGTGACGTTCAAGGACATGTCGTCCACAGATAAATCGATGCTCTCTCTCTCTCTCTCTCTCACTCTCTCTTTCTTGCCCTGTTCATTCATCAAACACTTCTAGCGCCGTCCCTAAACGCACAACGTAAAGACTCTCGTCGACAAGATGCATATACAACAGGATACCGCATCTACCCCAGAGACCAGCTCATACAGAGAGTTTTCCCGAAAAACTTTATCACGCGCAGCGCGTTCGCCTTCGACCAAGATTAACGGGCCATTATGGACGCCTCACACGCGTGTATGCTCACACCCCTTCCGCCAGAGACTGTATCGCCCCGGTGGATCTTCTTTGTCTATATACGTTGCGCCTTTCAACGGCAGCGGCCCCTTTGTGCGCGCGAACAAATTTTCTCCCCCCTTCCATCAAACCCTACTCCTTGAATCTATATAAGCCTCTAAATCTATTGAACGTGGAGACCAAGCCGTCGGTGTGTATAACACTATAGTATGTTTGAGAGCAAGTTCTCGTAACTGTGTGTTCGATAATATGATGGAATGATGAATATGGCTAAGTAAGTTGTCGCGATCTAACGCTCGAAGTAAAGGGAAATAAGACTGTCATTCTTCGTCAGTGCTGAGCAAATTCATTATCAAACACGGGGCGGCTAAAAAATAATTCGACTCTGATATTTCAAAAGAGGTAGAGAACGGTAAAAGTGGAGCAGGCCATCGCGCGATCTGTTTCTTTTAATAAACTTTTAATTAAAAGACTTGGGCCAGCAAGCGAACGAGTAGTGAACGAGCTGGAACAGAGAGAAAGAGAGAGGGAAAGAGAGAACAGTGTCGCATACTTCCCGGGCCGAAAAATAGAAAACTTCCAGCGCGATATTAAAGTTCTCATTAACAATGACTAAATTGCTTTGTTCGGGGATGGATTGTGCAGGACGCGACAGCTTTTGTTCAAAACAGTTCCGCGCTGCTGGGGGAAGAAAATGTTCTTCGCATCGAGTTAGCGCAAAGCCGCAGCGCGTATATACGTAGACATAGAGCTCTACATACAGATATAAGAATGATATATCGAGAGGTGAGCGTGCGCGCGTGTGTGTGCACCTTTAGACGAACTTGAAATTTGAGTTTCACGTCACGTCGAAGACTCGCGCAGTTCTTCGCTTCCGATGTGTAACGTCGTCGCCCACAGGAGTGAGACGGCCCAAGGCGACGGTCTATATGTGTACACGTATATAGGTGTGGAGAGTATAGCTGTAAGGCTTTGCAAGAGACGGAGGAGCGTATATATTCTCGTAAGTGACGGCAAGAGCTGGATAGAGACATCATAAGAAAGTGGAGCGATCACGTTACCAATATACGTTCATTCTCGCGCTGCAGGTGAGAAGACAAATTGTGACACATGGTACACGTACTATACACCAAGAAAATTGCTTAGTTACAATGGTAAGAAATATCATATTTTACGGGATGATCACCTTGAGCTCTCAATTCACAACTCAGGCTTTGAACCATCAAACGGAATTCGGCAACATATTAATCCCAAAGGAGATCGGCTCGTCCGCCAAGTCAAGCGCGGAATCAGAGTCGACGGCGACGTACATAGAGGGAGAGATGAGAGTAGAGACGACAGGCGAGACAAGTAGTCGCCTGCGGGCGGAGCAATCAGTAATTAGCGATTTACGAAGCCAGGAGCTAAGCCGAGTTGCAGTGCCGGTCTTGATCCAGGGCAGCAGCCGCCGACGTGCAGACCAGTAGCCGATTAGCCGCAACGCACGCGTGCACCTCCTAAGCAGCCGCTGCCTTGAGGCGCAATTGAATTCCGCGAAACGCGATTGGATCAGCTGATCCCGACGAGACGATGCGTTTGCTGCGGCTGCGGCTGTTACTGCTGATGTTGCTCTGTGGATCCGGCAAATAAGCCTTGCCTGCAACTGCGAGTGATCTGCCGACTTTATTCGGGTTGTGTTAGCAGCTTGACTATAGGCAGATATGATGGAAACGGCGGCGATGAAAGCGTTAATATGCGATATAAAGTGCTTGATTTGCGCTGCAACGCGAATTATCGCCAAATATTAAATTATGGGCATGTATATTTTGATTGCATCGGATCGATCACGTGCTTTTCAAAACGGATTATGTTTACGCAACGCATTACGCTTTCGAGCGAGCTGTAAGCCGCGTGTGTTAATAATGCATTTTTCATGCTACTGCAGGAGGATAATCCAATTAGCGAACATTGTGTATGCATTGAAGAAAAGACAACGGCATATTATTTTGAACATTTATATAAGATTATTGTGGGTGTGGTTCATAACAAGTGCATACTCCTTTTGTATAGCTAAAAAATAGAAAACAAAATAAACTTTAACGGGAAAGCAGGAAATAGCGAAGTGGTCGAACATCGACCAACAAAGTGAGAACGGGTAATACACAGCTATTCTCGGTGAATAAAAGATAGGCGGCAATAGGAAAAGAAGCAAGAAGAAAGCTAGCCAATGTTGACCGCCTGAATTTATTCGCCAGTGGCTTCTAAGCGCTTTGGCCAACTGAATAAAACACGAGCGTCGACAAGCGTGGAAGAATTATTATTATTCGACAGTCAAGTTTTACCAACGTTTGATAGCACTTACCCTGAAAGACACTAGTATTTATCTAATAAAGAGAGAGAAAACAGAGACTCGCTGCACTTTTCAAATCAAATCTTCGCCGACTGCCTAGCTCTCTGAAAAGGAAAGGACAGTCGGCGAGATGTCGCTGAATCGCGTAAAGTGGATAAGACGGTTTATTCTTTCTTTTACCCTGACTTATATTATACGCGGAGAAAAAAATATTTCTGCCATCTGAAATCCGATGAAGCGAAGCGAGTGCTGTTCATGGACATAAAACCAGATTAAGGTGAAAGAAGAGGGGTACAATATTAAAATTTTTCTTCTATACGCCATGGTTGCTCTGGACTTTCTTTCCCCGTGAAATATTAATATCGATAACGTAAACAGGGATCCAAAGGACCCTAGCGCAAAGTGAATAACGCGCAGAGAGATATTTAAAAGCTCGGGAGAGAAGGAGAGAGAAAGTTTGCAATCTGCGCTGAGTTAATTAATCGAGTATAAACATTTGTCTTACCGAGTAGAGAGCGTGGAACGTTTTAACGCAAATGCGAAAGCAGCGCTTGCAAAAAAAAAACAAAAAAAAAAAAACAAAAAAAAAAAATAGAGCGAGTGAGAAAGAGAGCGCGAAGTGCAGGAACGAGAAGGAACGGATCGATGTCGAGAAAAAGAATAGGAGCTGCAATGCCTCATAGAGACGGCGCAATGTCAATACGATCAGCGCAGTCAAATACTCTCATTGTACAGAATGAGAGGATTTGGCTACGAGCGGATCTTAATTTCTGCCTTGAGAGATGTTAATGATGTTTGTTTTCGTTCTCAACAACTGCGACGCGATGGGACGAATTCGTGATCGGGTAATGTTACAGTCGCTTGTTTTTGTGCTCGCGTTTGCTCGAGTTGTTTACTGGCAGTCTTGCGCTTCCAAATAGTCCCGTGCTTTCTGTGTACTACTGATTTTGAATGCCACTCGCTATATGCTTCGCCTTAACAGTGAGATGTTCAATTAAAAAGCAAGTGTAATAAAATTTTCAGCCAGAATTTATAGCTGCGCAAATTTTTAATCACCTCATCACAATGAAGGGACACGATCTCAGACGTTAAATATTTGCTGTCTGAGCTTTGATGGGGCAACAAATATTTAAGGACTCTCAACCCTCTCGCGCGTAGTACACGGGAAGTCGAAGGTACATAAACTCGAAGACTGTAAAAAACTTGTCGTCGTCGTAGCTAGTAAGAATTTAATTTCTTTCTGAATATTCATAATCCTTTTATTCGGTATAAAAGTTTCATTCTCCCCAATTCTCCATTCGAACGTCGTTCGACTGTAGCACAAGCGTCATGATCCTCTCTTCATCATATAGCAATAACAGGCGAATGCGATATCGCTGGTTCTTCCTTATTTTAAATTAACCAAAGTACTTTCTTCGATATAAGGCGGACGCAAATAATCAGGCAACGCGTGAAATAAACTGCAGAGGAAGAGAATTCCGCGGATACGCGAGTGGGCGAGAGAAAACGTTGGCGCTTTTCAATGTAATGCCATCTATTGGGCGCCACGTGTGTACGTGCTGCAATTTCCCGTGTCAGCGGGACTATAGACGGAATTGAATCTTATTTTCGAAGGCGCTTCCCGCTGCGAAATCGACAACTGCTGGACGCTGTCAGCCAACAGGCTCCGACGTAAAACAGGAGGATATTGGTTTCGAGATTGAAAATCCTTTATCAAAGATATTTTTTACCACCCACCCGCTCGTCTCGCGATCGAGCTCCTCCCGTCGCGCGCGGGGAAAGGCTTCATTTCCAAATTTTAGAACGCCCCGAAATTAGGTCAGATTTTCTTTGCTATTGCTCTGGCCGAACGGCTGCATCCTTTCCGATAATACACTAAAATTGTCGGATATAACATTTTATAACTCGCAATCGCCGTAGAATTCATCGACATTTTATTTTTCTCGCTTTATTCCACACCCGGGCCACCTAGGAGAATACTTCGAATCTCTGAGAAATTATCTAACATTTTCAATTAATTGATCGTAGTTGTGTTTCACAGTAACCCACTCAGTAAGGCGAGAGCAGCTGGACCGCGAAAATTCACGAGTGAGAAAATAAGGTGTCGGTAAGCGAACGATCTCTACATGTGCGGTCGGTAAGAAGAAGAAGAAGAAGGCGTTTACTTACCGTTTTGTTGCCCAAGTTTTTCACCCGGCAATTAAGGTAGGTAGTCTTGCCCAGCAGAGCCGTCACGTTTTTCGACGCGGACTTGTCGAAGTACGGACCCGTCCGCGACGTCTCGTCCAGCGCGTTCGAGTACGTGTCGCCGCCCTTGCCGCTGCTGCTGTGCAGCATGCTGTAGGTCTGGGCCACTGAAAAAATCAAAATTAAAACCCAAATTAGTGCATCGTTCATTGATTGTACGGCAGAGACAAGAAGGTAAACACTCGTCGAGTCTATCCTGAAACGTTAAAGCGTTCCCAGAAATAACCGTCCCTCAACTCTGAATAACCGACCCCCACCCCAAACCCACACCCCTCAAATATCCGCATAAATTCGCGCAAAGCGCTGTACCGCACGAGGCCGCCGCCTCGTAAAACGCCGAGCTTTGCCGACCAATCGAATCATGCTAAAAATGAAACGCAGGCGCCCACGCGCGCAATTACCAGACCTCAGCCCCTCTTTTGCTCACTCAGAAATAGCATTGTTTCGCAATCGCCTGCGCCGCGTGTTTGTACACGCGGCGGCTTTCAAAAGAGCCGTTTAGCCCCAGCGAGTGTATTTGTTGCATTATCATTGGCGCCGAGCACGATTTCGTTTAATTGAAAACGAGGACTGTATATAAGCATCAGAAGAGCCGCTCGCGCCTCTTTCTCTTTTCCTGCTGCCTCGGTTCGTGCGCGGCTGCGTTCGCTTTTATATGTATATGTACGAGAGAGGCGGTATAGCAGGTATATGCGCGGTAACATCAACTAATTATTCTGATTCGACGTTAGCCAAAGTAAATATTGGATTTCGGTCTGCGAGTCAAAGTGCCTCTGCTCTTCGCGGAAACGCTAAGTAGCCGAAAGCTACTCTTTTCCGGCAGGACGAGGCTGCCACGGTCTATTATTTTAAACGTTCGAACTTCTCCTTTTCTTGTAGCCTATAGCTCATCCCTTTTTTTGCTCTTCTTCTACGCGATCCTCGCTGATTTCATTAAGAGATTAGACTGCAGATGCTCGAGTCTGCAAACTCCGAAAAATGCGACGTCTAGCTGCTGTTGGTATTATGAAATTAAAATAAATCACGCTTCGGTTTGTCGAGAGATCGCGTATCGCCGGTTTATCTGGGATTGCCTCAAATTAAATACAAATTGCGCTTTGACCCCCGGTCTTGTTTACTTGCATTCTGCCCGCAAGTATTGATATAATACTAGTGGACTATACTGCAAAATCTTTTCATGGAAATTTGAATTCGTTTTTGCCAATTCCCCGTGGTTAATCACTGTTATTTATTGCCGGATGTTGATATTGAGCGTAAAATACGCGTTTACGTAATATTTATGATAACAGATCAGTGTGGTAAAAAAGCGATTTTGCTTCGCAATTATAATGATACGATTCACGCTGAGTCCGAAAATACTGTTTCTCTCTCGTTACGCAAGGGTCACAAGGATTTTTCGTTAAATTTAAAATAAAATGTCCTCTTTAATGAAGGACAGATCTCGGTTTCATCTCGGCAAATCTGCAAGAGTAAGGCTTGCTGGAATGTGAAACGCTTGAATACCTTGACTGAAAAGGGCCAGGAGCATTTCCCAAGAGTTTGTAGGTCGAAAGTTTTTCATACAGTAAGTATAAAGCGCTTTTTATATCCTGAAAGCGCGAATTAAAAGAAGCATTTTTTTAAATAAGGCCTGGGTCAAGTTTGCTATTATTCAAATTCAAGTTTACGGAGGTTATTCACTCCCAAGGAAAGAGATCTGCGGTTGAGATGAATACTATTCTCCGATGCTACTAATGCACTAAGTCAATTTAAAAATGCCCCTACACCTTTTTATCTTTTAATAAAACTGGTAGCTCGCCCCGGCGTGGGATTCCAGTCCGCCCGATAAAACGACTCCCTCGATGCGTTCATGATCCAAACCGAGGGATAAAAAAAGAGCAGCTTTACGTTGCGCGCAGAATCTCATTAGCCAAGCCCTTCGCCGCCGCGTAGCGTCTTATCGTCCAGCGACTCGGCAGTTATAAAGCACGATTGCAATTTCATTAGACCGCATATTCTTTCCGTCGACTTACAATTTTAATAAACCGACGGGCTGGCTTTAGGAGATGCTTACCTGAGGCGATGGATTTAGCTGCGCCCTGAGACTTCTCTCCTTCGTTATGTTTCGTTAACAGTGCAACGATAGAATTGGGGCATTATTTCTAATATTTCAGCCGGGTGGAGTGAACAAAGTGTGAGTAAATTCACTTATTAGGGGGGAGTTGAGGTGGGAAGAAAACATTGTTGATGATGAGCAAATAACGTCAAGATAAACAAAATTTTAGGAGGAGAACATAGCAGATTTATTGAATAGTAACGCTTTGGAATGGTTGGCCGTGTTATTGTATATTATTTAGATATAACATGCTTCGCTCATAAGCAGCACAAAATTAACCCAGAATAAATCCCCGCAGTCAAAGATTGCACGAGTGGCAGCGCCTTGTGTCCTTCGATCAAAGATCCATTAGAACACGTGACGCTATACTCGCGCGCACAGCTCTCCTCTGCGTGTTATCTTAGCCGACGCTGCTCCATTAGGCGCACTACCTCGGCGACACCCCCGAACGCATCAAAGCCTCGCTCGCGCGACACAAGTTTCGCGCGAGCGAGGTGCAAAGAGGCGTCGTAATACTTTTTCGTTTTTTTTTCCGGAGACCCCGGTAGCTCGTAAACCTTATGCTCGCAAGCGAAAATCCCCTCTTAAATTTCCAGATTTTATGGACCGCGCGCCCGTGGCGTCGTAAAATATTTGCGCGCCGGAGACATCGACGGAGTGAGAGAGAGAGAGAGAGAGAGAGAGAGAGAGAGAGAGAGAGAGAGAGAAGAAGGACAGGCGCGTGTATAAAGCACGTGCAGGAGAAGAAGAAGAAGACTTTCGTAGCCGAAATCAAAGAGAAAGAGAGAGAGAGAGAGCTGAACGAGTGTAAGAGATGGAGGTTCGGGAGACGGGATGAAATATGGATGATTTTGGATTTTTGCTCACGTGGAACTTATTGCTGAATTAATGGCGTACGGATGCGGCCTGCTCCTTTTTAACGTCCCTTTTTATGGGATCGATGGAGTCGTGCATTGAATCATAGCGTGATAAAATCTCGAACTTTGCTGCGTGGAAGCGAAACACACGATACACATATTTCGGAGCTTCGATATTGAAATTGCCGTTCTGTGTTCCCCCGACGCTTTTGCTTTATGCGGATGCGAAATTCGTGGGGAAAGAAACGATGATCAAGCGGATATTCTGCCGGACGGAATTGCGTAAACGAGTATTGCAGGTGCGATCTGTACTTAAACCGTGTTGTGAATAGCACTGAAATATGAAATGTCGACTAATGACGATCGAGGGATGGGAAATAAACAGAAAGCAGATAAACAGCGAACTGCGTAATGTCCGTTTGCGACGCGATAAATAGAAGTCATACACCGGTGTTAACGTATTCGCAGTTTTAGAGCGCATAACAAAGGTGAAAGGAGTACTTTTATGAAAATGTACACCATCTCGTCAT
This sequence comes from Trichomalopsis sarcophagae, assembly GCA_024372645.1. Classification (NCBI taxonomy): domain Eukaryota; kingdom Metazoa; phylum Arthropoda; class Insecta; order Hymenoptera; family Pteromalidae; genus Trichomalopsis; species Trichomalopsis sarcophagae. The sequence goes on from QLSS01000002.1 coordinate 7,510,960, forward strand.
TGATTCAGTCACGATTTCACATTGCTTTACAGAATACGATTAGGCGCTTTTACTTTGACTAAGCATACACTTAAATCAAACGCACGAGGATCCCAGTCTCGTCTGACAAATCTGCTCCTATGACTCACGTCTTTCGCTGCTACGTATATTATGTATATTTCTCCGCCGAAAATGGGTCAAGCGCTGCATTTACATATACCCGCTTCCATAGTAAATTCTCGAGTGCGGGCACCATTCGTTTTTATTGCGTCTTGCTCGCAAAATCTTTTAACATTTCTCGGTCTGCCACATATACAACAACTCGACTCGGTGCGGCCGGCGATAAGACACACACAAAGCAGGACGGACAATAAAGGATTCTTTATTGTTCCGCTCGATCAAGGGATAAGAATATAGCCAGAGAGAAAACTCTATCGTTATTTTTCCCAAAAGTCCGAGACTGTATAATGTTTCTGTATCTGAATTAGCTATCAGTGCACGCGGTGTTTATAGACAAAAAAGCAAGCCAAAATCCTGGAACAGGAGAACAAGCAGCAGAAGTAGTAGTAGTAGCGGCGAACGTGTACAATGATGAGATAACTCCGCGACGGAAAAAGGCAAACGCGTAAAGTATGAGGGCAAGAAAATTCTCGCGCGCGATAAAGAGGTTCGAAAAAAGGTCAGCGGCGCAGCCCCGTGATTCGAGGCCCGGAAAAAAAGTTATCTTTCAATCTAGCTCCGCTCGTGACTTTTGTTTTCTCGTCCCCCTGACCTTATCTCTCTTAGTACTTATTACTTCTTCTTCTTTTTCTTCTCTGCGTTTATAACGGCTATACAGACGGCGAAAAACAACCAACTGCTTTGAAATTCATATTCCTCTAACTTTGCTCTAAGCGGGACGTTTAGACGCGAACTGCAACTTCGCGGCGGTTTTGCGCTTGTAGATTCGCGGCGCAGGGAGAAAGAGAGAGAGAGAGAGAGAGAGAGAGAGAGAGAGAGAGAGAGAGAGAGATATCCAGCGAAAACGCGGTTGTTTTGTGTAAGCTGCGCGAGGGGAAATAGGGCTGGCGATGGAAGAAGTTTGAATGGATATTGGCTGTAAAATGCGAGTCGAGGGGAATATGAGAAGGAGGCGCTGCCTTCTTCACGGTGTTACGAAGCGTCGTTTCAAATTGCGGGAAAAAGAGGTGAGAAACGATAGCGATGACTTTGTAAGAGTTGTTTCAATAAAGAAAAGCTTATAACGCGCCAGCTTTTTGGAGAGATGCTGAATTTTTAACTGAACGTAAATTCTAATTGTATCGCGTTTTTATGATAAGTATCAATCAGATTCAAGAGCTACATATCTACATTAATCCCGCAGATCAAACAGAGATCCATCAAGCAATCTTTTCCTCTGAGCATAACCCGTCGTAAACTTTTCAAGCCATATCCGGCAACAATCGGCGGACAAATCGGGACTCTTTCTCTGCCGGTCGAGTTCCTCTTTCGATTTCGCATCGCAGCATCCGCATTCACACTTGTATGCCACCGGCGCCCCGTCAATATTCGTCACCGAGCGCGCGACAATCCCATAATTCAATACCTCGAGCCCATCAATTCTCCCTCCGCATAAATCACCCTTGGCGCGCCTCGAGAGTCTGCACCTATACTCTCGATTCTCCCCGACGGGCGCACACCCACACTCTCAGCTCTATGCATCGATAAGAGGTGAACCCGCTTCGCTCCCCTACTACCTCGAAACTTCGACTAGCAGAAGTAGATCCCGCGGCAGCGAGCGGCTGAAACTTTAAAGGTGGGCCAACCTTTTTATTGATCATTGATTGAGAATTTAGCGCGCGCGCGGGTTGGTTTGCCTTCGTATTTTTCTTTCGGCTTTTATGTACGGCGCGCATGCGAAATCGCGGCTGTTTCCGCGGCGTAATCGATGCACGATTAGCCGGATGAGACGTTGAAATAAAAGTGTGGTCACTCATTATTCTGCGGGGGCTTAATAGAGTATTGCTAGAGTGAGCGTTACATTCGATCCGATTAATTGGAGGACTTGGCGGGCGTATAATGAAATGAGAGAGGGAGAGCTCAATAGAAAATTAGGAGTATCGTTACTCCGCCGAAATATTCGCGTTCCACAAAGCGAAGCGTGGCATTTCTCATCATCAATTTCACAGTCGCTCAGCGATCGACCCTATTGACGCTAAACATCGAAAATTAATTCCCCAACGCACGGAAACAAATAGCACTACTAGCTGCGGCACTAGCTTGTCCCAAAACAATCCCGGATAGTAGCGCGACGCACGGCCCATTTCGCCCGGTACTTAGAGCCTCGTGCCCTGTTCTTCTCCTCGACAAAGTGCGGCTGTAGCTGCGCGAGAAACAGAGAGGCGCAGGGAGGGCGAGAGCCGCAGACCAACAACAGACGCAGACAAGCAACCTGCAAGCTGCAGCAGTATCTCTGTCACTCTACTCGCAGCAGCGGCTCACTTTTGTTTCGGCAGAGTCGTTATCTTAACGAGATTGCAGGCGGCGGCGGTCCCCGCTCTTTTGTGAGCGAGCGAAACGTACCGTCGGAGCGATTCTTATGCAAACAGGTGCCGCGGCGCGCAGCGTAGTCCCATCTGGTGAAAGACGCTCGAGTGCCTCCTCCTCTCCGTTGCACTGAAGTGCAGCCGAGCTGTCAGAGCATGAAGGCTGCATTGGCGATACACTGTGCTGCAGCGCGCCTCGACAATGGAGTATAGCGTTGGAGGCCGCAATGAGGACGACACTCGAAGGTCTCACCCCCTCTCTCTCGCTCGCTAGCTCGGGCGTCTCTCTGTGCGGTATCGCTCGTGTGGATGCTATTTTCACGCCAGGCGAACCTCGTCTTTTGACGAAGCTCTGAACGAGCAGTGAGACGAGAGATCGCTTCCCTGGTTTGATCTCGCCATCGTCGTCAACGTCTTCTATCTCTTGCTGTTTGTGTGCCAAGCTCACACGAGGCCTGTCAGACGAGAGAAAGGCTTGGCTTCAGTAGTGGTGCACGTATACGTTGTGTGGTTAATTGCAAAGATAGACATGGGGGAACTTTAGTGCGTCCCTGGAGAATGTAAATTTACAAGCAACTAAAGAAACTTTGCAGTTGAAACATTTTGTCAAAATAGTTTGGGTAGGTTATAGAAGATTTTTTTTTGACGAATAATGTCCGACGTAAAATTTAATCCACATAATCCTGCGAAAGAATCGTTGAACAATTTTGGCACAAAGTTACATTTTCAAACCGACAGATTAAATTAAATTTCATGCGTCTGTCCAACGAGGTAAAATGAAAACTCGAAGCACACGTACTCACTGTGTTAAAAAATATTCGCTCAACAGCACTTTGGTAGAAAATATACATGCTTTCCTCTGAGCTTTTACCTCGACATTTACGACAGTGATCGAGGTTTTCGAAATAACGTGTTATGAGTTCAATACCAGCGTTACATTCGCATACAGGGGGCATAAATCATGATTCATTACATGATCCTTCAAGCGAATTCCGTTAAATACGCCCCGAACACTGATAAAACGTCTCCGCCTCGCTCATGGGTCAAAGTAATTACCGGCCCGGCTCATCTACACCCATCTCAGCGAAAGTTGTCAGGCCCATACAACAAGCGTAATATTCTCAACTACATCAAACTTTCCCGGGAGATCCTCTCGAACAGCTTTAAAACAAACGCCCACGAAAAAGCTCAAGCAGTTCTGCGAACTTTGCCTCGATTCCCTAAGTACTCCTCAACTTCCATACATCTCCAATCGAAACAAAGCACCCACCCGCTGGCGCGAGTAATTACAACCCAACAATCGAAGCAAAGCTGCAGCACCTGCAATATGCATACAAAGTCGTCGTTGCGGTGCAGCCACTATACTATTTACTCATCGATATTTCCGCGAAGCGAGCCAGCTCCCAACGCCGGAGGTATTAGCGAGTAATGCCGGGAGAGAGAGAGAGAAAGAGAGAGAGAGAGAGAGAGAGAGAGAGAGAGAGAGAGAGAGAGAGA
>QLSS01000002.1:7514970-7538945 GCA_024372645.1 Trichomalopsis sarcophagae
AGAGAGAGAGAGAGAGAGAGAGAGAGAGAGAGAGAGAGAGAGAGAGATAGAGAAGCCGTAAGTAGGCGCAGGACCAGGATAATCCGCAACGATAATAATATTCCGGTTTAATGCCCGCTGCCGAGCGCTAACCTCTTTATACGATGTTTTTATCGATTGCACTCGGACACGTACTGCGTATACCCTCGCGTGCGCGAATGCTGCATGTGTATGCGTACGTGCGCGAGCTTGAGCGGCATTAGCGTGGGGAACACTCGTGACGAGAAAATCACTGTTTGTCCGTTTATGCGCCGCTGATGTGGATGGAAAAATATTGAAATACCAGACTCTGTTGGCGATTGTTTGACTCTCTTGCGTCTCGCCCAACGCTCGTCGCTGTTTCGTTGTATAAATATTGTCTTTTAATAGAAATCGCGCAGAGCGCCAGGAATAATTCAAAGTGTTTCGCTCGACGTACGCTTAATTTGTCAATATAGCATTTATTATTATTATTACGCTATTTCGTTTCGCTGCTCTGACACAATAATAACGTGGCTTGTTTCGTTACGTAAGGTTTCCCAATCAATTATTGCAATGTGACAGTCGAGCGACGTGGATAATTTTAATTTGTCGGGCCATTAAAGCCAATTAGGATCTCGAGATTCGAGAGATGCGAGGGAAAATTTTCCAATTTAAATATTTTAACTTTGAACTTTCCGCTTCCCTTCTCTGTTCTCCGATTGCTCTTTTCTTCGGAGTTCTTTTTTATTCTTCGGCTTCGACTGTCGCTGAAAATATATGCGCCTTTCTAATGCGCGAAATAATTACAGTCAAGCACTTTCCTCGAGCGGCTATTCTTAAGGCAGTTACTGCTGTCTCTCGTTCGTCTTCCCTTTTAATGCACTTAATAACGAGGCACGGCGTAGTACTGCTTGCTGAGGAACGAAAATAGAACGAGCGATTTTGTTGAGTCAATAAAGCTAGATCTCTCTTTTCCAAATCCACCGATTTACGGCTTAATTAAATCCTCCAGTTAAAATTTTTTTCAGAGTACGCTCCAGCAACGCTTGACAAAATTTTCCTCAACGCTAATCAAAGTATAAAAATTACTTATTCGACTTAGTGCAGTGCCTTATAAAAGTATAGAGCAAATACAAGACTCACATTGATTTGCCTGCGACGTGCTGTTGATCCGATATTTATACTTATATGTAATTGTAATTCAGAAGGGTAAAAATGAATAGTGAGTCAAGTCTTGCAATCTGTAAAAAAAACGTGGCTGATTAAGTGATAAGGCAAAATTAAATTGCGAAAAGAAATTATCGGTCGACTGAAAAGAGAGACTGCCGAGGGCACCGAACGCTTATCTGTTTTCCGCGAATGCATATTAGAACATGAGCCAGCGTTGAATGAAATAGCGCTTCAAATCATTGCTGGAAAGCATACCCTACTGTGCTGGCAAAATTTGAGATTTTTTGTGATCTGGGAAAATTACTCTCACGGGAGCTACTGTATGGTGTCGTGAAAACCTCAAATGCTATAATCTTGTGACAGGCTTTCCGAGGTCTTTTCAAAAACAGTTAAAACCGTGACTTGTTTACCCGTTAACAAATATCAAGAGTTTCTTAACCCAAAGTTATTAAAAGTTTCTCCGAAGAATGATTGAGAAGAGGGGAGATACTCGGGCAAGCCGTGAGGTGAGCAACGCGACATGCGCTCGGAGCTTAGTTGACCTCTCGTCAAGCTAGTATTAGGTAATCGTTTTTACAATTGTTTTTGAAAGTCCTATTGAAACTTTTTTTTCCTCATAAGCAATCTAATTTAATTTTAACTCCTGCCTTAGTCGTTTGCAAGTACAGAATACTAGTGTAACTCACCGAATAGAATAATAAACTTTTTATAGTTATAATAAATTTATTGCAAGTACTATATCTATTTATAACCAATCTAAGAGCAAAATTTAATATTATACTTAAATTAACTATGAATTTATTGTTCGTATTCTTAAATTTTGAAAAGGATAATAATTAACTTTATTGGTAAAACAAACAAATTCTTAGAGATGTAAAATATTATTTATTTATATCCCAACGTTTCGGCCAACGTAAACAATACACTTTATAGTGGCTCTCTTCAGGAGAACAACATATTATTTCAAGAATTGTGTAAATCAAACCATTAAAAATTAATGTTTTGTCAGTCCAGTTATAAATAATTTTGGACGTTGGGATATAAATAAATAATATTTTACATCCCTAAGAATTTGTTCGTTTTACCAATAAAGTTTATTATCCTTTTTAATATTATATATCTGGTAAAACAGATTATATTAATTTCTGACATGTGCTTTCTCGAAACAGTGGAATGATTTTTATTTACTGCAATTACTGATCCTCACGACTTTTCGTAAGCTAAAGTACTCGCAATTTAAGACAATCATTTTCGCGATAAGATAAAATTATAAGTGAAGGAGTAGTCGGACTTCTTATCAAGTTCTGCAATTGAAAAATTCGGAAATCAAGTTGAAATATTTATACGATGAGCCATAAAACATAATTAAATCCTCCAAGATACAGAGTGCTAGATAAGATATGTTTCTGGGATCTGCAAGTTCATTCTATTGTAATGCAAAGCGCCGTTGCGTACTTGCAAGTAAAAAGTAGCATTTGCGTCAAGTTAACAATCATTCGCTGACAAGGACGACTCGACAACAATCTTCTTCTATTCTTTCATTAACTCGAGCGAGCACTTCTCGCAGAGCTAGACTAGAAGTATCCCGGGGCATTCCGTTCTAGAAAAGTTGGCGGGACTACAAGCGACTAGAGAATGCCAAACAAAGCTGTCGTTAGGGCCGCGGAGGAACTCGAACGTAAGATAAAAGCATGGCTGCATGATCACCTGATTCCTCGACTGGCCGACATCTTTGAAGAAAAATATATCAACGGAGAGGCCGAGTGTAAGGTTACGCGGCCGAGAGACTCCTATTTTCAGTCCGACACCTTCTTCGCGAATATCCGGTTTGCCAGCTCTTCTCCCGCTGAGTGGCATGTTCTGGTGAAGCTGCCCAACCAGGACGAGATCGTACGCACCCACCATAACTTTACAGACCTCTTTAACAACGAGATACTCTTTTACCAGAGGTTTGCGGATTCTGAGAGCGAAGATTATCCCAAGTGCTACTTAGGTTAGTTGAGATTTTAATACAATATGAGCGTCACCTCGAATAATGTTTTTGCTTCCTCCTAGAGGAAGCTTTATAATAGTAATACTTTTTGGTGTGTTAGAAGTTCAAATCGAGTGTTTTTAGAAAATGTCCGTATGGATCTGTGTGAGTGTATGTATACCGTATTATTTCTGGAACTACTGATCCGTCAATATCAATAAAATATGACATGCAAATCTATTTTTGGATTCTAATTTTGGGAAAAACAGTTATTTTTTTAATTATTTATTTTTTATGGCCATTTTTGGATTTTTGAAAAACACTATTTTACTTTTTTTTTAATCATCCCATTGGTACAAACAATTCAGCTAAAATGCATTTGAAAGAGAAAAAAATTATCTACTTTTTCTCGTTTGGTCCTCGGGATCAACCGCTTTTTTCGGCAGATAAAATTAAAAAGGTGATTTGTAAAAGAAATATATCTTTGAAACTAAACACAGGGTGTCTACTCCTGACTCGAGATAAAATTCCCGCTTTTTTCCCGCTTTTTCCCGACCAGTTTTTATAATTTTCCCGATATCAAATAAGCAGTTTTCGTCATAGTTTGAATAAGATCAGCACACTTATTTATAAAAAATGAAACTAATAAGACAAGAAGCAATATTTTCATAAATAAATTTTTATTATTATAATTTTTCTTAACTATAAAGTATTACATTACTTTTTGGTTTAATCTTTTGGATCTGATTTTTAGCATCACTGTTTATTTCTATTCTATTTTTTTAAATTACTGATTTTTTCATCTATCTCAACCACTTCGTTCAAAACTTTTTTTTTCTTTAATTCTACTTCTTTGACTTCATCTGCAATTCTTTTCCTTTTATTATCTTTCTGCAGTTTTTCTTCGTCTTCTTATTTCTTTTGTTTTGTAAATTCAATGTACCTACTATGTGCCATTCTAACGTCCAACATCATTTTCTTACTAATAGGTACTGATTTAATATCTCCTGCTGCTTTTACGGCATCATAGACAACACGTAGCCCCACAAGGCTATTCTCTGTTTGATTTTCAATTATACTGTTGGCGTTGATCGAAAACCCACGCTCAAGGGCAGCATTTCCAAGAGACATAATGAAAATGATTTTTGAAAATTCTATCAAATTTTAACAGGAATTAATCGACTGTGAGGTCATTTCAATCCAAAAATAATCCAGACGCTTTTCATGGCGATTATATGTTTTAATAGTATTTATAAATGCAGGAGAACGACAAATGTCGTTATACTCTTATTTAACTTTATCGGCCATAGATCTAGTTATCCACATATTTTCAGTAAGTAAAAGTTCTAGGCAGGAATCTAAGCGTTTTTGGGCAAGTGCTGGATTTCGATCGATCAGAGTAGGATCTAGGCTGGAAATATATCTTGTTAAACGATACAAAAGCGGAGAGCGCTCTTGTATTTTTTGTATAATCGCTATATAGTAATTTCGACAGTCCTTTCTAAATTGTGATATTAAATCATCGGATGGCTTGGGCTTTGTATTTTTTAAAGCACCTCTTGCTTGGAAGTCTAACTCGATTTCTTTAGCAGGTATCAAATTTTCATTTTTCATTTCAACTTTGATTATTGAAGTTGACTTTTCAAAAACATCTTTTTTACAGTACGTGTCATAATGTTATGAGTCAAGTAAGTTAGTTCTTCATAAAGAAAGGAGCTAACGGATCATCTAATTGAAACTCAGTAAGTAAAGGTTCAACCATAGCTGCTATTGAAATAAAAAATGATAATTTAGCACCTGCAAGTTTATCTGTAACAAATTTGAGAACAATTTGATAATTTTAGTTGTTAGATGTCAGCGGGTTTTTCTTTCCTTCCTTTTCAACTACGTCTACCCAAATTCTTAAATGTGGCAGCATAGTATTGGCTCTCTCTGCTGGTTTTTGATTTTCTGCCCATCGAGTAGAACAGAACTTGAGTGGAAATGTATTAGACATTGTATGCTTAATATAATGTGCTCTACGAGCAGGCGAGTCTTTAAATAGATAATACAGATGCCGAAAAAACTGATCGATCTCCCAATTCAATTTTTTAATTCTAGCGTTGAAAGCGCCATGAATATTATGTAGACCACAACTTCCTATGTCCAGTAAAATACTTTTAAGAGGATGGTTTTCAGAAAGCTCAACTTTTAATTGCTTGAGCATACAAAAATTGACCGCTAGACCGTCCATAGATACTTGAATAATTTTACACAAGTTCCTCTCTCCAACTGCTTCTATCAATCCCTTTTTCAAGTCTAAAGCTTTTGTACTGTTAAGAAATACTGAAGAAAAGTACCTTGTTTTTACTTCATTTTCAGTATTATTCCAATACCTGACAACTACATCCATTTGTTGCTTTTGCGATATTTTGTTGAGACTTTCATCAAAACCTACTACTATGTGCTGGCATTCTTGCAACATTTCCTTTAATTGGTTTTGAAAATGTGGTGCTAATCCGTGTACAATGGTGTATCCTGTTTTATCTTTAGACAACTGCATTTTAGCAGCAATTTCTATTAATATATATGTTTTCCGCCTTTTCTGTATGTGAGTGTGTGTGTGTGTGTGTGTCCGCGCTCTATAATCTCTCATATCATTGTTTCTGTTTACGCGAGAGTCTAAGCGAGAACGACTCGATAGCCTCTCGACACGTTAGCGAATTAATCGCTTTCTGTTCGGCCCGGAGCGCCAGAGAGTAAGGTGGTAGAGTCGATATACGGTGCGTTTGGTGTTGCTTTTATTGTCCTCGGGAGCGTACAAGGAAGTGTGGAGACTCTACACTAATAAATTAAACTGACTGAGTAATTTTCTATCTTTGACTTATTTATTCCCACTGTCTGGACTAAAAATTTCACTATCTTCAAATATAACAGGAAAATAACTTACGGCTTCAGAAGCTGATCGAAAACTAAAATGCTTCATAACTGTAACTAAACACCACAGGATAACAGCTTTGGTAAGAGATTCCGAATTAAGAAAATTCTTCAATTCTTTAGGATTGGTCTTTGTCGGTACCAAATTAACATTCTCTGCGTTAGTTAAGTTTTGAACAAGGTTCTGAGTTTCTGTTAAAATATTTTTATTTAAACCTAAAAATACAATTAAATATTTGATTTTATATATCTTTCGCATTAACGTGATTAATGCAATGATTTAATTAATAACTTATTTGAAACATTCTGTTTCAGTATTGCAGTAAAAACTATTGAATCAGTAGTTTTTACTGCATCAGCAGAACCAGCAGGTCTTTGTAGAAAAGCTTCCAATGAAACCGATTTCGTATGCAAGATTTCTGCTGCTTTGTGTTTTGCTCCTTTGGAGTGACTAATGAGCGCAGTTCTACCCATAGATACAATTTTGAAACTTCTTTTACACCATATACAAAAGGCCGACATCGGATCTTTCTTGTCCTCTTGTATCCAAGGGAATTCAATTTCGTAAGTCCGAGAATACGACGTATTCCTTTCATTGTAAACCATTAATTCCTATATATAATACGAATAGTTTTAATTATTTTTGCTTTTTTTGCATAACTTTATTAAAAATATGAATAATAATTTTTCAAATGATTTAAAACTCAAACATCACGAAAGGAAGAAAGTATACAAAATTATGGTTAAGTCTGCTACTATAATAGTATTACTACGACAATATTATCTGATGAGTAAAAAGAGAACACCAAAACAGTTTCAGGAACGCGGCTGTCGGTTATGATTCCCCGAATTCGGTGTTTACAACTCAAGTATTCATTCTGTGTTACTCTCGACAAAATACCAAAGGTTACGGAAAAACTATAGTCTATATGCGCATATCAACTCATACCGGATATTTGTTGTATCCCGAATTCTGTCTTTATTAAAAATGACATTTATAGTACAAAAATAGTTTAAATCATTTCTTACCTGAATAGAGTAATTCGTAATATTCCAGAAAAATGAAAGAGCTCCACTCCAATAAGTGTCACAAGTTCAGAAAGATAAACACAGGCACAAAATTATCCAATTACAACAGTAGGTATCCTCCTTCAGTGTCCTGGAACATCAATCTAAAAAAATATGAAAACACTCGAATCCCTGGAAATGATCGTAGATTTTATTGACAACTCGCTCGACGTGAAGAAGGTAAAGTATACGAACAAAACTGATACGGAGACTGTAACTGCTTTCTTTGTTTACTGATCAAACTCGATTACAATACATGAAATAAGACAGTTGAACGAAGAGTTTTACATCATCCGCGCACTCGCTCGAAAAGTCAACACAGATACAGGTCCGATCGTGAACGCGGCACTAGCAACGAGATATGTATAGGTGCCGATCTGCAATCTCCATCACCAATCAGGTATACTATAAGGTATACTCATACGCGCCGACCGCAGGCGGCGCAGGTGCAGATGCGAGCTGTTGCACGCTTCTATCAGACGCAGGCAGAGGGCACTGTTGCGCGCCAGAGGCAAGCGCGAGCGCTGGCGCATTTTTTAAATATTGTATTATAGATATACTTATGTGGATATCGCGCGAATACAGAAAATTTATTATAAAACCCCTTTACTTTTATTCAATTTTTTAAAGTTCTCTACAAACATAAAATTCCCGATTCTAAATAAAATTCCCGTGTTATTCCCGCTTTTTCCCGAATTCTCGATGAGTAGACACCCTGTAAACACCATAACCTCACAAAAAAATCATGTCGATGGGTCATGTGTCAAACTATATCCCAACAAAATTTCAAGTAATTTGAGCACTTATTTTTTCAATAATAAATCGAAAACTGAAAAAATGAGTTTTTTTGTGCCTCGATTGCAAACGTAAAAAGGCCTTATTATACTTGAGATTTTGGAAAGAAGTAGGTATTTTCTGTTTTGGCTAAGTTCATTGCGCAACTTTCAAACCCCTATGGTTCTTAAGATATCAAGGTTTCGATTTCTTTTTGAAAATTTTCTGATTCCTTATACCTCTAAAACAATGTAATCAAACGCTTCAAAATTTTATTTGGTAATTCACCATAAAAAAGCTATCTGCTGCTAAAATTTTAAACGATTTCGTCGAGCGGTTCTCAAATAAAGAGTTAAAATGTCAAAACCGATTTTTCTCAAAACTTGTGCTTCCTCTAAACAATATTTTATTTATTGGATCTATAAATTTAGTTGGAGGAAGCTACGTACCAATGGATTGGCAGCGGTTTTTTTTTCGTAACATAAGCACGATTTTCGCGTTTTTCTGCCTTATTGCGGGACTAAAAAAACTTTTTTACACACTGGCGGTTAAAAAAATAAATTAAAAAAGTCCGCTGCTCAGGTATCAAACATTTTTCGGAAGATTATATATAAGACTATTGTTGTCGCATCTGAAAAAAGTTGCATCAGTCCCACTCAATGTGTCAAAACAAACTTGGAAATCCATATGAGTGTTGCAAAAATGAGGGTGTGCAAATAAGTATACGTTAACTCGCCTTGACTCGTACTGCAAACTCCACTCTCGGTCTAAAAAAGCCCACTATACGCCCTTGATACACAGTATACTACTATGTTTTAGTTGCCCAATCGTTGCTTCCAAAAAGCGCATCTTCACTTAAAGGGACACAACACTTTTAAACCCTAAAAGAAAAGATTAACAAGGTAAAATTACGAAATTAAAGTAAATAATTTAAATATTTTTTTAGCTACACTTGAAAATAAAACCCTTAAATTTACCGTGCTCAAAATCGTACAAAGTGTTCTTCTAAAATTGTAGCCAAAAAGAACCACTGGTTCACTTGGAATCCTACGGACAGTGAAAAAATTCACGAAACATTGCACCGAGTGCCACAATGGGTAAGTAGGGGTAATTTATATTTTAGCACGGTGAATTTGAGGGTTTTATTACCAAGTATCACTAAAAAAATATCCAATTATTTATCTTAATTTTGTAATTTTCCCTCGTGAAACTTTTTCAGGGTCTAAATGTATTGTGTCCCCTTAAAGACTTTTGTTTTGGTCATTTGAAAAATGGCTAAAATTAATTCGCAAACAGATGATCACAGTTTGTTTGTATGTTTAGCTGGCGCAGATCCGGTCTTCGAGAAGGTGATTGTGTTGGAAAATGTAAGTCCTCGAGGTTACTTCATCTGCTCCAATAAGATCAACATAGGAATGGACTACGTTCTGGCAGGACTGCAGACGATCGCTAGATTTCACGGCCTCACTTACGCCATTAAGGAAGAAATGCCGGAAAAGTTTTACCAGATTGTTAAGAATATTAAGTTGGTCAGATACGACAAAGATAATGTATACATGCCACACATAGAAACTGTCAACTCTAGAATTCTTCGTGTTGTGAAAGGTCTCAAGGCAAGGAATGAAGATTTAAAATTCACAAAACAAATAGAAGACCTTTTTAAGGATGCCTACCACAAAGTACTAATAAGGTGCGTCGAGCCAGTCGAACCACTTGCCACGATTGTTCATGGAGATTGCACCCAAAACAATGTGATGTTTCGCAAAGTAGACCCCGGAGGTTTTCAAGCAATACTCATTGATTTTCAATTGATGATGTATACCTCACCTGCTGCTGATGTCTCTGTTTGGATTTACATGTGTCTTAGCCTAGAAGACATCATGGCGCATAGAGAGTAAGTTAATAAAACCTTTGATCTCCGTTTGTCTCAAACCTGATTGTCAAACTTGATCTTCTGCGTTTCAGAACCCTCTTCAACGCCTACCATGATACACTCAAGAAAATACTGAAGGAACGAAACATCTGGTCGCCAGAAAAGTACAGTCGCGAGGCTTTTTGGCAGGATTACAAGCAACATGCGATAATAGGCTATATAACAGCTGCATACTTCCTGCCGATTATGACTGAGTTTGCGAACAACAATGACCTGCTACAGTTGGACGATGAGGCGATCGAAAAGGCTAATGCTAGTGGCGGCGGTGAGGTCCTGACTAACGCGCTCGTCGATATGTTGCTTGACGCCCGCGATGCTGGTCTGTTAGACTTCTACTTGAACAGTGATAAGGCCGAGGTTTGCCTACGTAAGTAAACAGGTAATATGCGTTTATTCGCGAGAAGGTATAGATGGCCGTGGCAGAGGAAAAACTGATTGATACAGATTCAGAAGTTTAATTTGACAAGTGTATGCTGAGGGATGTCGATGTTTAATTTTAGTTGGATTAATTTGGCTGATACATGGATACATGTTTTCAGCGGAATTAATCTAGGCTTGTTTGAGAGATATGATTGTTGCATTTATTTCGATAATGTTGCAATCAACTATAATCCTAGTTCTAGCTACCTATTCTAGCATAATTACGGCCAAAGAGATTAAAACTTGATTTAACCGGTATACCGGTACACGACTGTTAATATGTGTGACTGAAATTTGGATAATTTGATTATGCTGTACAATTAAATAAACGGAGAACTTCATAACATTTAATCATTTTCCATCAGTGTTCCGCATATTGCATGAAACTAAAAATAGAACTCTAATATCAGAGTTCGTAAATGTCGATTAAACGCGCATATTCACACTTGACATTCGTCGAGTCTCTATACTAACGAGATTCTAAATGTATATTCCATCAGCAAGAGCCCAGTTCTCTTTTTCGACCGAAGCACTTGAGGCGATATCCTCATCTCCTCCTTTCCCTCCCGCAGCGCAGCAGCAGCAGCAGTATAGCAGCGCGCCTCGTTGAATCGGAAAACTGCCTGCTCGGTAAACTTGCGGGCGGCAAGAAGATTACGAGAGACGCCTAGCGTGATTATTGCGCCGTTACCGAACTTGCCGCTACCATTCAGTAGTCCGCTGCAGCCGTCCCGCGAATGAGTTAAGAACTTCCCCCCCCCCCCTCCCCTTCGACCCCTCTCTCTACGGCGTAAACTTTTGACGGCGAGCTCGCGCCGCGAAAAACAGTTTTGCTTTGTATCCCTCTATAACAGTTGCGCGCGGGAGTTTCGCGAGGCTTCTTTGTAGTCGACTTAAGCGACTCGTTGACATTTGCACCATTGCCGTTTATAACGCGGGTCAAGAAAGCGGATTCGCGAAGCCGGCGGGGATTAAACGCGCATTGTTTCGCGGAATTCTTTTGTTGGGCTTTTAGATAGTTTGCTAGCCGCTTTCGCGGTTAGCTGGCGTATTTGTGTGCGCCGTCCCGCCGCGCCGCGGATTCTGCGTTCGAGTTGTATTACTCGCTTTGCGATTCCACGCGCGCTTTTATTTCCAGCCCTGATGGATTGGGCGAGCTTTGTTTGGTTTATCGAATAACGCAGTCTTCTTAGGAATTCACGATGAAAAGAATTTCAAGCGACGACGATTCAGCAAATCCTCGGCGCGATTCGGTCGAACCGAAAAATTCCGGCGGCTGCTCTCTGCGTGTTTGTTTGCGCGTGGAGTCAGAGGAGCATGCGAGGACAATGGCGGAGGAAGAGGCGAGAAAAGAGAAGAATAGTCGTGGCTATAATCCGAAAGAGCAGCGCTCGATCAATCGAGCGGCAAACGCTGTATGCTGCTGCTGCGGCACTGCAGTTGGAAAAATCCCCGGCGACGACTGCCCCTCCCCCCCATCCCCCCTGGCAATAAAAGCGCGTGATATACGCGCTGCTGCCGATAATCCAGAGGAAGAGCGCATGCGCATGCGAGTTTATGAATGCGTTGACGGCTTGCACTGTGAGGAGCTGAAAGAGGAATGAATTGGTTGATTCGATTTTCCGGATATGAACGAGCTGTTTTCTTTTCTACGATTCGCTTGTCGGTCTGAAAGAATCGCTGGAAAAGCAAGTCGACAGTTTTGATGATTTTGGAATTTTGAAAAAATACAGTTACATTTTTCAGAATTTTTTTGGCGATGTTTGTCACGGGAACTTTTGGAACACTCGTCCGCACGCGCATCCTGTCGCATGTGTCTTGTAAAAAAGTACAGAATCCGAAATAAACTTTTTTTTTAACTTTCCGATAAGCAAATTTTACGTACGATACGAGAGGGCTTTGGCATCGAAGTTTTTTGGTTGGCGTATAGTTGATAAAGAGAACAGAATATCGGCAGCGCGTACAGATATATTCCTGTTACGACCTTTTTAAAGGCAATTCCACCCAATCCCGAAGTCATCCTTCTCCAGTAGCGTGATGAAAAACCTTTCCAGTCGCATGCATTATACACCGTATCTCATCCAGTAGAATAGTGACCTTGAGACGCTCAGCTCACTGCTCGAATTGTCCCGATCGTTTAGACTGCTGTCAGTCAGTCTTCGCGCGCGTCACTGCTGCGAAAGAGAAGGAAGGGTTGGATGCGCTGGAAAAACGTGGCGGAAAATAGGCAGACTGATGGTAGCAGGGTCGCTGACAGGCTCGTTCGGCCCGATAACGATCGCGCGTCGGATAAACGACGCGATAAATCGCGCGCCGAGATGTGCGCGAAACGCGCTATAGCTATACTCATTTGTCTTTGCGGCTATATCCGGCTGACCTCCGTTTTGTCGCTCTTAGCACACCGGTGCTAGCCTTCTTTCTCTCTCGCGCATGCAGCCTTTCGACCCTTGGGGCTTTATAGGAGGAAAGGCTCTCGGCCGGACTTTATGCGCGTATGCTTCTGCGAATGTGCATATACAACGACGGGGGTCTACCGAGGGTATTTGCAGCTCTCCGCAGGTTGCTTCGCCGAGAGAATGTTAGGATTGTGTGTGTGTAAGAAATGCGGTCGAGAGTCTGGAGCTGTTCTCCGGCTGTTGTTGCTGGCTTTGGATCATTCCAGCCAAGATTATGCAGCACGGGCTGGAGGTGTTGCGGCTGTGGTTTCGATTTGGCGCCTGTATTCACGTTTCATTTGTTACGGTGCTGAGTACTTTGCCTCTAATTCTATTAGAGACGCACCAGTTTGGCACACCTTCGCTAGAGTTGCTCGAGAAAGAAAATCTTGTAATTTGTAAAAACATCGTTCAGCTTCGTCGAATTGACTTCTCACCTCAGTTAGCCTGAGCTCGGTTTGCGGATAACGGGCTGCTTTGTCACTTCTCGCAGGGACTGCCCTTTAACACTCGCAAATTACCGGCGACGTTGGGGAATTCCGCGGCGGTGGAGCTGGAATAAGGCAGCAGTCGCGCGGTAATTGGGCTAAATAATGCACCGAATAGCCAAGCCACGAAGAGTAGCGGTGAATGTCGCTGGGGCGCGCGAGAGCCCAGTGGCATAGAGGGCCAATAAGCCGCTTAGCTAATTGGTCTTATCATAAATAAGGATCGACGTTTCTAAGCGCCAGCGTAACTGATTCTAATTGCCCGAGCTAGGCCCTTATTCGGCAACCGGATTAAGACACTCCAACAGTTGTTTGTTGCTGCATTTTATTGCTGTAATTTTCCAGCCGGCGTGTTTTTTTAGGGAGCGGTTAGTTTTACGAGCCATTACGCAAATTTCAGGACACCGCCTGGTAAGATCGAATCTCAAAACCGATCCGTTGAAAGGGACGGCTCGTATAAACGGGCGCGACATCGGGCATTAAATCTCTCGAAGTTCCCCCGAAACGAAGAGCTGGAGGAAAAGCAATCATGCATTAGCATCGTATTCACTCGACTCCTCGTATTTCCGCCTCCGAGTAGGCGCACCAATAAAAGAGCGGTGTGTGCAGAATTTTCCTCACAGTCGAACGGAAAATTTTTCTCACCGAGAGCTCATCGCCTGGATGAAGAAAAAGCAGTAGCAGCCAGCCCGCGATATATGCCCTCCTCCCATACGGAAAAGCTCTACACTCGCGCGAGGAAAGGCGGTAAAGATAGCTCGGGCAAAGAAGAGGCGAAGAAGACGGAGCGCGGTAGTCTAGTTTCGCTCTCGCAGGGGGTCCACAGGAGGCTTACCCCACCTCCTGGACACAAGCTGTACGCGGCGAAAGAGCGAGTGGCTATGCAAATGTACGTATATCCCGGAACCACGCCCATGTATTTCCTGCAAGCTTCCGCGGAGTGAGTGAGAGCGAGAGAGAGAGAGAGAGAGAGAGAGAGAGAGAGAGAGAGAGAGAATTGTCGGATCCGAATCGAACTCGCCCCCGAAGAGAGGACAGGCGCTCTTGCTCTTCCACCCACGCGTACGGGCTGTATATAAACACACACACGCGCGCGAGTGCGTCCGATACTCGGAAGATTTACGAGCAAACTAGCCCGCGCGCGCGGGCGGCTCCCCTGGGCTAATAGACCGGCAAGTTATGGGGCAATTCAATTTAATTTCGAAAATAAACAACCGACTGCGTCACGCCGCGGGGTTATATCCCTGCTATTTGCTTTTCTCTGGGGAGGCTGCTGCAGCTGTTTGCGCGTATACGTCGATCTCAAATAAGGTACCTCTGGCTTCTATTCGATTGTTGAGAGGGAGCTGCAGTGGATAAGGTGTGGATACGCATGCATACCATCTCCATTCGCCATGATCAACGCCAAGATAGAGTTGACACTTTTGGCACACTGGTCAAGAAATCGGAGGATTATGTTTGATATTGGATTTCACACGGAATTACGCGTTTCACTACTTTACCGAAACCCGATATGCATACAGTGTTTGCAAACTAAGTGTGCATATTGACGGAGCGAGTTTCAAGCCGAATCATCGAGGCTTTCCTCTTTCACCAGAATGAAACTATAGTCGGGTGCATAGAGCGCTGCTGCCTTGCCGCGGCAATAATAACGCGTGCGTTCACGATTAAGAATCAATACGTGCATGCAGCGCTCGTAAGAGGCAATATCGTATGTATTTATGCAGATGTAAGGCAATACCCGCATCCCCAGATATTGCCGGAGCAATATAAGGGGTCGAATTTCAAAATCCACCTTGTATCTCCGTAGAGCCGAAAATCAAGTCGCGGATGCACCTTACACGTGTATCTTGCGAAATGAAATTGCCCGAGTCCCTCTGCCGTCACTTATAGAGTTTCTCCGACTATCCAGAAAGAAGCTATACATATTAGCTGAGCCAATAATTCATAGAAGAGCGTTGTTCAAGGGAATCACCTGCCAGCGACCTCTAATATATCTTCGCGCTCAAAGGGTCGCTCAACCTCCTCCGTTTCTCTTGACTTTGGCCGTGCAGCAGTTCGAGGTCTTCCTCCGCGGACACGCCGTTGCCTTGAAGAACGGCAAGTCTGGTATTCTTTTAATTTAGACTCCGCGGGCGCACACGAGAGAGACATAGAAATAAAGAGCGGAAGCTCGTTAAAACGTGGAGGGCGGAAAATTAGAGTTGTCGTCGTCGTCGTCGGTTACGCACCGGTTCCCGGAATCATGCCATGTTTTCGCTGCTTATTGCAGTCCCCGTAATCGTCGCTTGGCTGCTTGCCGTTTATTCTTTCCGTTTTTTGCTCCTCCGATGTTCTTGCCGCTTCTTTCCCTACTCGTTTCTTTTTCGAATACCCTCGCGGAGGTAATTGCTCGTTGCGGCGGAGCGAATCAATTAGCCGCGGCGGCGTTTATCATATCAAATCCCCCTTCCCTCGCTTTCTCTCTTTCTCTATCTTTTTCTCTTGAGTATCTGGGTTACGCGGCCGATGATAGCGGAGCGTGTTTTTCCTTTTTTCGATGGGACTGCTGAGCTTGATAAATTGGCCGATATTAAGCTTCGGAATCCGGTTAGATGAAATATATACGCGGGAGCGTTTCGAAGATCGAAATTTTGGGACGCGTCCAAAAACGCGAAGTTCCGGAGGGGTGCGGGGATGGGCTATACTCCCTGATCATTTGCCAAATACGCGCGTTTCAATTGCGTTTGGCCGGGGGATTGATTTCGCGTGCCAGGTGAATTTTCGAGCAATCGGCCGTGCATTAGATAATTGCCTGTCGTTCACGGTCATGATTACTCTATATGAAAAGCTCAAGTACAACAAGCAGACGTTTGCACACGTGCAAGCGAATGCTGCATAGCAAGAAACTTATATTCGACAACCTTGAATGTAAACGACAGGTGTATTGACACGAGGTATGAGTCGTCATAAAAGCCGCCCGTCCGACTTTGACGGACTGGCTATTCATTCACGAGCATTCACGTCGGTAATAAGGCCAGTATAAAGAAAAAGTCAACTAATGTGTGTGTGTGCACTTGCCGCAGGCGCCGATCGAATTCTTAACTGGTGTACATACAGAGAGGTGTATACCGCATGCAGTGGCAGCATGAGTTTGTACAGGTAAAGCGGATTACACGGAATTTCTTGAGTTACGCTCACAAGAAGTTATTATTCCGAGAGATGCTATTCATAATTGAAGCTGGCGGTGTAAGAGGCTTTACGAGGTTCGGAAATTTTTACAGGGTCTGTTCGTGTATTGCACGTACTTTCGCTTCTAGGCTGTATTAATTTTACATTTTTGCTTGAAGATCCTTATAAAAATTCTTCATGTTTGAAGTTTTCTTTGCTTCAGTTTGATGAACTTACCGCAGAAGCAACCTAGCATTTCCTAACTCATTCTCCGAGCTGCTCCCTTACTATCTTAGATGAAAGTACTTACTTTCCGACTTGATCCAGAGAAATTTGGGAAACAACATGCTGCTTTCCCAACTCGACCATTCGACCCTACCCTGCGTAACATCGAATCTCGCCAGCCCGAGAAACAACAACAAATAGCCAGTAGCGCGGAGTCGAAGAGAACCAACGGGTAATTGGTAATCGGGTCTGAGATTGTATCCGCCCACAAACAGCCACACACACGCACACCGCAAAAGCGAGCCCGCGCCATCAATTCAAGCCCGACGCAGACAATGTCCTGGCGGCGCGCGTACACGCGCTACCGCGACGACTACTGCTGCAGGCACGCGGCCTCGATTTGCATTTCTATTAGCCGAACGTGCAGAGCAGCACAGTAGCTCCCCCTCCCCCCCCCCCTCACTCTCTCTTTCTCTCTCTCTCTCTCTCACTCCCGCTCTTGTCCACTCCGCGAAAACTTGCGCGCACCGTCTGCACGATATTCCGCTCCGGCGAACACGCGAAATACCGGCGGCCGGGAGTTTCTATCGAACGCCGGTCAAGGAGGCGTGAAACTGCGGACCGCCACTTTGCAGATTGCTTCGGAAGTTTCGCGGTTCGTTGCTTTTGAGCCTAATTTTTGCCCCTGAGTTATTTCGAATGCTTCGAGTGCGTAAGGTTTCAAGCGGCCGGCTAGTGAATTGATTCTATGGAACGATGGGAATCTCGGGCTAAGCGTTCGATTTCGTTGAGAGCCGAGCGTCGAGTGTAGAAGTCGTGTGCGTATATACCTATATGGACTGCGGTAGGTGTTGTCGCTGTGAAAGCTCGTGCTTTGAAAACTGATCCGCGAGTTTTCGCTAACTTGTCGATAGTGTTTCCATCAACCGAGTTATACGATATTCAAAAGTCAACGAGGCTTAGCGAGTTTTTGGTTAATCCGTTGTGGCTGAAGGCTCTCGAAGCTGCTCGCAATAGATACGGGCCATCTAAAAAAATAACGACATTGAAATTGCAGACGCGTTATGGAGCTTAGAGAGTCGGACAAATAAATATTTTAATGACTCTCCGGTACAGCTTCGTCCATAATTTAACCCAGCCAATAAACCACCGCCGCCGATGGCCGGGGAAGAAAAAACAAAGAGCTAGCCCACCTTTTCGATCCCGATAAAGCCGCCAAATCCATCGACGAATTCTCGCCAACAAAGCGCGAGCATCGCACGGCAGGAAAAGAGAAGAGCAAGATACAAGCCGCGATGAAAAAATACAAGCTCCCCGGTCACCGAGAAAATGGGATATAGCGCGAGGCGAAAGCCGCAGGAGAAAAAAGACGAGCTGTGAGATAAATCGCAAAAAGCTCGCCTCCTTTCAGGCTCCTGGCTCAGCCATTTTTCGCAAAATTGAGAGAGAAGGAGGGTATAAGGAAGGCGCTTCGTACACACAGATATACAGAGTCACAGTAGGGCGATACAGGAGCGCGGTCACTTCATTACGTGGGCGGGGGTGGAATCGGAGAAATGAAAAACGAGCCGAGTATATGAGGTGCGCCGAAGAAAGCAGGAAACACGTCGTCGATCAGATATCTTCTTCTCCACTCGCGCGTCTCGTCTTTCGTTGGGCAGCTCTTTCTTCGGAAAAGGGTAGTGGGTATCTCGAGGTCGCAGAGTCAACTGCTCGACCCTCCCCGAGAGAAATAGAGATATAGATTCGGAAAAAATGTACAAGTGTCCGGGAAGAAGAAGAAGAAGAAGAAGACGTCGTGTGTGCGGAGAGGGAAAGTCCGCCAGGCTGGAGAGGCATCAGTAAAAGTCGATCGATTGCGCGCACGACTCTCTCTCTCTTTCTCTCTCTCTCTCTCTCTCGCTCTCTCTCTCTCTCTCTCTCTCTCTCTATCTCTCTCTCTCTCTCGTTTGTAGAGGGAGAGAGGAATAAACGCCGCTCTATGGATAAGGACGTTATTCACGTAAAACGACTGGAATCGAGGACATCTTGTAAGGTGAAAGCGCCGGGCACAGCGCGCGAGAGTGAATGCTCGCTTTTGCAGACTCCGAGGGCTGCTTTCTCTCTCTCTCTCTCTCTCTCTCTCTTCCTTCTCCCTCCTCGCCCACTCTCCCGGTCTTTCTGTGAACTCATAAAAGTACCCGTCGTTTGTATGGTTCTGGTATTAATGGCACGATTTACGGGAGAACGAGATGCCGCACGCTGTTGCTTTCTTGCGCGGCTTTTGAGCTATTGACGCTGAATTTGATTTCTGATTCGATGAGTGTTACCGAGAATTATTTCCTAGAGCTATATTCATGAGCTTTATAAGAGCAGTTAAGAAAGTACTCGTACAGTATGATACTTTCGTTCACTTTTCCCGCACGGAAAACAATGCTTAGTAACAGTAACAAACCGCTTGGCAAAATACACACCAACTATTTATTTGGTTATCCTTACCAAGTACTTGGTAAGTATAATGAAATAAATAAGGTAAGATACCGGCTTTTTTGGTAACATTTATCAAGTTATTGGTTAGGTCAACCAAAAAAATAGTTGGTGCGTATTTTGCCAAGCGGTTTGTTACGGTTGCCAACCAGTTTTTTTCGTGATGCCATGAAAAGAAATAAGCAAAAGACGGTGTACAGCATAAAACGATATGTCGAGGGTCGCAGCCCCCGCAAACCTTCGCCCGGGGACAGCGTTAATTCAGTTTCACTCGTTACCGATGATTTTTTTTTTACACCAACGCGAGCGTGTGTATATCTCACGGAATCCTAATTGTGTACTAATTTCTCAAGCTCAGATATTGGTTAGAAAAACGTAAGTGAAAATTCGTACTAAAAAAAGCTGTTTGAAATTTAGCTCTCCAAAACGATGTCGATACAGCTTAAAGGGAATAAAGAGACTATGCACGGAAAAAAATGGTTGGTAACGGCAACAAACCGCGTGGCAAAATACGCACCAACTATTTTTTTGGTTAACATAACCAATAACTTGATAAATGTTACCAAAAAAGCAGGTAACTTACCAATTATGTTATTATACTTACCAAGTACTTGGTAAGGTTAACCAAAAAAATAGTTGGTGCGTATTTTGTCAAGCGGTTTGTTACTGTTACTAACCATTTTTTTCCGTGTGTGCATAATAGGGTCTGGAGACGACAGAAATTTATGGCTTCGCGTCCGTATACGTATGCATACGCTTCGAAGCGTCGCTGCTGGGGAGATCTTTGTGCGGTGAACAAGCCTTAACGAGATATGGGTTAATCTGTTTGATGCCACTGCGCTGTTGGCGTCGCTTACGCGTTTCTTTCTGTCTGTTGTTCTCCTTTTTTTCTCCGCGTTCACCCGCGTGCATGTATACGCACGGATCAACGAACGTGACTGGGTCTTTTAACGACAACCGAGCACCTGTTCATATAGGTAGTACGCTTATTTCAAAATTTCTGAGGCTTTTTTTAAAGCCGGTTTCTCAATCAATGGGAATTTAGAACGGATCTAGATTTGCAGAATTCGTTGAGCGCCGTATAGAAAGGAAGAAATTTGTTTTGAACGTTGGAAAAGAATCAAATTCATTGAAGTTGGCTAGCTTTTTTCGTTCGATGAAAAACTGCGCGGAATGTGCGCGCGCCCGTACGTTTGAAGTGAAAAATGTTGGAGCTTCAGAGAACCAGCTGTTAGTCGTGGAGTACTTTTTCCAGAGTTTCCGTTATATTACGGATTCGGGATTTATTTTTTTCGACGGATTGAACATACATTTTTCAAGCTTTTTTATGGCTAGTCTGCAGAATTACAAGACTGGACGAAAAAGCGCTGTACTTGTATCCATCAGCTGGTTGTAGGACGACTTGAATTCTTGGAAAGACTCGCTTAATTACGAGTCATGTAGATCAAAGGCAGAAAAATCGCTATATTTCATTTTACAGTAATTACACCGAGCTTCAATATACTTTCGCGTTAACGCATCGATTGCAGTGCAAACGCGCGTCAATGAATCTGACGAGGTTTTCCACCCGAATGTATATACGTACCCTTCTTTATGAAAAATTCTTCACGTCAATTTAATAAACGATAGAGCTCTCGCGCTCGTCTTCAAAAAACTTTTCAATTACAGCGAGAGCAAGTAATAAACACGTGCAGACGCGCGAGCGATTTTAATTAATTCGTCGCGCTCTAGTCATTCCAATTCGAGCGGAAAAGCAATGAAATGGGCGAAATTTAATTGACGCTGTTAAAAAGACTTTTCCCAAAAATAGCGCGAACTCGTCGACCGTGGAAAGAAGACCGTAAATAAACAACGCGTCAAACGTCAAATCGTCCATACTCAACTGCTCTTTGATTTCACCGCATTGATTAGTGAAATTTTTTCATACAAATATAACCTGTCGAAGAGTAGCCCATACGTTTTCTTCTGAAACAGCAGCGTTCGTGTACAGCTACAGACGAAAGGACGCATGATTTGCATTTTGGCCGTCGTGCGCCAGAAGCTCTCCTCCTCCTACCACTACGTCTCCTCTCGAGCGATGTCATCTGCAGCGGATTATTTAATCGAAGCACGCCGCGGAAGTCCAGTAAGATAAAACCGGCAATAAATAAGGCGCGGGCGGAGAGTAGGATGCAAGTTTATTATTTACGAGTGCCAGGGGCCGTAGGTATCGAAGTGCAGCGGCAGCAGCGGAGAACAGAAGTTCGCCGGCCGAGATATAGAGCGGAGAGGGACTGTATGCTGGCCACGTGAGATCGGCCCCGCGAATATTATATACCAGCCGAGCTGGCCTTCATTATTTTTGCGTTAGCCGGGGCTTGTTTGTCGAAGGTGATACACACGCACACGATCGCGCGCCCGGTTGCGACCTGCGGAGGGTTGAATTTTTTTAAATTTCTGAGTGCGTTTTATACGGCGCGTGAACGACTGTTTTCGCGGAAGGATTGCTGAGTAATCGATGTTTTTCGGAGGGAATGTGGGTCATTTTGATCTAGACATGATATGATTTCGGAGATGGATAAGATGGATTGAAATATGACTCTGGCCTGATTTTCGAAAAAGCTCGAGCTTTTGGGGGAAGTTTGCCCCACACCACAACTACTAACGCGTTATAGTCAACTAGTTCAATTGCTTTTAGCTTATGCGCGGATATAATGAGAATGTAATGGCTTCGATTAATTAGCATAATCTGCAATGGTTCCCGCCTGCATCGATTCTCCAGAAGCAAATTTCACGTCGCCACAGCGGACAATAATAAATCGCGTATTATCACACCCCCGACGCGAATTAAAACCATGAAGTAGAAACTTTATTTACACAACGGCTAATTTCCGCGAGCATTCCCTTTCGACCGACACTCAATGCTCAAGGCCGAGAAATATTAAGATGGATCGAGGTGGAAACGCTCGTGCTCCGAAAAGAAAGAAAGAGCTACTGCAGAGGTGAGCTGTGCGCGCGCGGACCGAAATGAAAAATGATAAGTGAGAACGGAAGCGAAGCTAGCTGGCAAAAAAGGCGTAAGAGAGCAAGAGTGAGAGTAAATACGAGGAAAAAGTAACGTTCCGCTGGAGTTGAGGTGTATATATGTGTATACGTAGAGCGACGGGAAAAGTTTTCGATGCGGGTCACGACGCAGCGGTACTCGAAGTCCTTGTGTTTCGGCGATTTATCGACTCCGAGCTTGGTATACTTACCGTCACAGATTATTATTTTTACGTCCGTCTCGAGCTATCGGCGTTTTTGCCAACTCTCGCCCTTTATTTGAACGATTGCGAGCGCGCGCAGGACCGATGTTTACCCGCTCAAACCCACCTTGACTTGAATTTCGGGGATAGTAAGACGAAAATACGATGATTTATGGTGATGGCTCTTTTTTGAATGAACGCTCGCTACTGATTGCGAAAGATGACTACTTTTTTCAAATAAATTTCAGTTTGAAAGAAACAAAAACACTGCTGAATAATATCGAACGTTTTGAGAGAGAAGATGATGGTGGATTTGTAGGCAATAGTGTTACGCGCATCATCCAATATAATGACGATTTAACTATTCAAAACGTTTCACTGCCTACAGTCTGACGATACTCTAAATTATCTACTGGACACGCACTGTGCAATGCATATACGATTTCAATCTCTTTGAACTACTTAAGTGTTTATGCGTTCATGTCTGAGGACGTCTTGAAATATCTATCTTGTCCCGCATGAAACACCGAAGAAACAATATATGTTATTAAGAGTGGTGTTTTTAATCGACTTAGCGCATTCTACAGAGGCTCACTTTTACGAGTATGCAGATATGCTGTGCACGCGAAACTAAATGGATGCACATTTAAATGGAAAGGAGACGAATTCAATAACTCCAAAGTTTACTGTGACAAACCAAAACTATTCTTAATTCGTTGTACATGAGCGTAGGAGATTACGGCTCCGTCTTGCTGCTCGAAAATGACTGACTTAAACTAGAAAACGCGCAAGTTCTATAATACTAGCCCTCTGATGGATGAGGGGCGAATTACAATGCCTGCGCCTGCGTACGATGCCGCCGATCTGAAGTAGGAGCGGGGGCCATCGGGAGAGGGGCCTCGGGTCCGCATACTTGCATCCACGACGCAAAAAACTGAGGGCGGGATCGTTCGACCAACTGCGGACAGTTCCGACCATGCACTAATGAGGGTTTTATTACTCAAGTGCGACTATATTTGGCAAATTGCTACAACTACTACAATAAAACTGGCGATAGCTGCAGATTTGGGATTTCCCGAGGGTTGGGTTTTTACGAATTCGTCTAGACTGATGCACGCGTATAAAACTAAATCTAAATACCTACAAATGGTCACGTACATACTTTAACAAGTGGTACAAGTGGTATGTCATCTCATTTTAAACAAGGTATCGCACATATACGTGATAATCTTGCGCGTCGAGAGGTACAAACATCGATGTTTTTATCGAGAGACTCAGCTCTTAGCAAACAGATTTAAAATTCTATCAGAACTCGATCAGATGTTCTCGGTAAAAAAGGTAAAGATGAAAAACAAACTCAGCTCTCATGTAGCAGAGACGCGCGACGATAGTTAGTTAAACGATCGATCAACTTGGAGAATTTCCAGCTCTGCGAGTCGAGCCAGGGCTGCGAAAACGACGACCACTCGATGGCATCTGCAGCGGAAACGCGTCCCTCAGAAATGGAAGCGGAAATGTTTCATTAGGACGTAATACAATCGAGTCAATTTCCTGGCGTCCCAGACGCCGACGACAACGCGGATGGTGTCGAGAGGCTAGCTCTCGTCGGAGCACAGATGCAATTAAAAATAGTTATGCCTTTGCAAATTGAAGATTAATTCTTTCATCGTACATTCGGAATTTCCCACTCTCTCTCTCTCTCTCTCTCTCTCTCTCTCTCTCTCTCTCTCTCTC
>QLSS01000002.1:7548547-7592986 GCA_024372645.1 Trichomalopsis sarcophagae
AGAGAGAGAGAGAGAGAGAGAGAGAGAGAGAGAGAGAGAGAGAGAGAACGTGTGTGTTCTCTCTGGCCTTTGAGGCTAGTGCATCGGACGAGTTTTCAGTAATGGCTTTTCAGTGCGTACGAAAATTCGATACACCACAGATTGCCTCAAACCTTTATCAAAGGCATACAATTGTCAAGCCTTGAGTGTTCGTTTGAGTGCTACACATTCATCTCAGTTGATTAAAATATCTCGAGCAAATCATCGCGTTTGTGGTTTTCAATTTTGTTCTTTTATAATTTCAAATCATATATATATACATCATACTGGATATAGCGTAAATCAAGTTTCATTTGCATGAATCTGCTTACCCCAGTAACAGGATTTATATATGTATAATTTACTCGAAGTCCTGAAACTTCAGCTCTCATCTCCATTCGCAATGTATACACCCCCTTCTCGCTCGATCAAAATACATCGAATCCTATGAAACTCGGTCTGCCTTGCATTTTTTCCATCCCGCATGCTGTACATTCGAAATTCAAAAGAGCACTCACATCGCACGCACGTAACTCCTGCCTGCGGCGGTAGCGGCGAATGCCGCACTAAAGCAGAGGGAAAATAGAGGGAGCCTCCCTCCCGATGTATGGAGAGGCATAAAGCCGTAGAGGAGAAGCCTCGATTTATATTTCAAGCGAAATTTATTCATAAAAGGGACGAGCGACTATTTTTCCTCCCAACGATACGCATCGGCCGTTCTTATCCCTCGATTTGCCAATTTTATCGAATACGAGATGGTGCGGCAGCGCGACAGTGGAGGGAGTCGAGTGCAGCCCGGCGTGCAGTTTCCAAATTTGGCGCCCAACCGATCTGATGGGAGGGAGAGATTGGAGATCGAGCGATAACTCGAAGGGGTGCCGCGTGTACGGAAAGAGGTCTATTGAGTTAGGCGAATTTGAGAGTGTACTTTATTTTATCGGGCATGGGACATTGTAATGGTAATTCTTTTATGCTGTCGTTCGCGTTTCCTGAGAGGATGAACTCTATTCAGCGGAGTTTTTCTACAAGCGTTTGGTTGAATATTGAATATCATATGGTGTTGTCTTAATTTTATAATTAGATTTAACGTCACACTGTATGTAATTGTATGCCTTCAATGTCCAAATTTAATAGTGTAATTCAAATTTCAGAGGGTTATTATGAATTTAATGCGCAAATACAGCTTCAGAACTCTGCATTAATATCAATGAGTTATGTTATAATCATACAATAATTCAAATAAACGAACAAACATGTATGTAATTATATGAAAAAACTCATAAGCTGCCTGATCAGTTTCCGGGTACATTCCTTCCTCGATAATCTTCAATTATTTCCACCATTATATTCTGCATTATTACTTCGATGTTTGCAGAACTATTCAATATTAATTTTCAAATACGCATAGGTCATTTATTATCACCAATGATTTCTAATTTAAAAACTTCAATTTCGCCCCAAGTCTCTCTTATAGAAGCAATGAAAAGCCATCGAGATTCGAGAGGAACGAGCAAAAAAATTCCGAGGGCGAATTGAGAGGAGCTTATTTTATGCAAGAGCTACTTTCGCACACAGCTAGATCGAGAGGGAGCGAGAGGCGGGAGCAGCCGATGCCAGACGCTGCCGGCGTTCGGTAATTAGTCGTAGATTTTAGTCGTTGCCGCAATTACTATAATGTACGTAGCGGCGGCGGCGGACCGGACCAGCACAGCAGCAGCGCCCGCCGAACTGGGTTGCATCTGACACAGCGAAACCGAGTGAATACTAATCACGTCCATTATAGCGGCAGAAGTGCTGCTTTTCCCCACCCTTTCCTCTTCATCCCCCTTCGAATTGCGGCTCCGACACAAGCTACGTCGGCCGTACACTGACGAGGAACTTTGCTGCACGCAGGGCGGTGAAATTTTTGTATTAGCCGAAGCAAGTGTTTTTATTCGTGGCTTCCGCTGCGGCTCTCGCTCGGGCATCGATTGTGTGCATAGGGTCGCCCTGCGGCTAACTTTGGACGGCAGTGTTTGGAATTATAATGTTATGCTTGATCTTTGGATTTAATGAAGTGCCTATGAATATTCCTGGGGCTGCAGTCTGCTTGTTTTGCATGTACCTGTTGCAATTTATAGGAAAGTTTTTCTGTTTCGCTAGGAGGTTTGCAAAATTGAGGGATTGGTATACAAAGGTTCTTCAAATAATTTATTAATTGACGAAAATTTGCTGTAATTTTGAGAAAATTCTGCAGTAGCAGCAGCAGCAGCAGTGAGGTTGCAGACAATCAAAGTCCCCCGTACTCTCGAGCTCAAACACACGGAACGAACTGCTATAACGCCGAGGCTGCATATGCCCATCCCCTCATGTACATCTATATCACGTGTGAAAACTTTTCGTCGGATGCATCGCGTAATACAGCTATACGCGGCGTCACGCTAGAGCAGATTAGAAACGGAAACGTTATTACAATCTCGGCTTCGCGCTAGTACCGCGTGGCTAGTGGGGGTATATATAACACTCTCGCGCGTGCAAGCTGGTTTACGTAAGCACATCAGGAGAAATATGTGCTACGAACGGCGTAGATCTACAAGGAAAATATTGTTGGTGCGTATTTTGCCAAGCGGTTTGTTACTGTTACCAACCATTTTTTCCCTGTAGCTGCGCGCTGCTCCGCGTTAAATCGAAAAGAGAGGTAACAATTTTGCTCGAACGATGGTTTCATTTTTAACGATACTATTTCGAAAGCTTGCTATACTCGAATTTTGACAAATTCGATCACATTATGCATCAAACATTTGTAAGGCGAATATCGTTAAACATTGTTGACGAGCCGCGACCAACAAGACCAATAAAGCAGTAAACAACGATTCCTTCGCGAACCGTACACTGAGCGTTTATCCTAAATTTTCCACATCAAACTTCTCCCGCGCACAATGCGAAATTCATTCCAATAGTATACGACGCGGTGCACATTCTCATGCGATTCGGGACATATAACTGTTGGCACTCAATGTCGCCTTCCGGATGCAGAGCCACAACGCCACACGCTCCCATCAAGAGCTCGCGTACGCCCAAGGCTGTGCGCGACCGACAACGAACGTTATTAGTATTCAGTTTGTTTCGCGGCGGCAGATGCAGTTAACCCAGGCGTATAGTTCCAATAGCGCGCGCGCGCGCCCGCCTCAGCCCACAATGATATTTTGCAATTTCGAGGGCGTGGCAGCAGATGCAGTCTCCCTCTCGCCGCTCTGGCGCAGGCTGTCGCGGCAGTGCAGGCGTCTCTTCCTTCGACGCGGGATGAGAAAATTATCGATAAACTCGTTAGGCGAGGGCGACGCGCTAATGCCCTCGACGCTCGTTTTCTGGACGCTGCAGCTTTTTTCCGGCTTGATGGGGGAGGAGAGCTTGTTTCTATGGTGGTTTATGAGATTACAACGGTAAAGGCTAAAAGATTCAGGCTTTTTCAGGCCAGATGCGATGATTGATGAATTTGGAATTAATAAGGTGCAAAGTGACGTAACAATTCATGTGGATATTGAGTTTTGATACATTTTAACACTTCTATCTTTTGCAACTTAACCACGCAGTGAGAAAAAAATTTGGTACGTACCGACGAAGCGAGTTCATTTGAAATTCTATATCATGATAACGTATAATGTTGTTAATGACGACGAGTTCTAAATTTCGAACTATTATATATATTTGATAAGAATTAAAAAATCTTATTTATAGTAACAACCAAACTCTTCTCCTCAGTCTGGTTCAAGGGGTTAATTTTGATACTATAAAATTTTAAAGCCACAGGAACACAGAGAAGGGTTGTATAAAATATGGCTTTATTGCGCACTAAAACTCCGCCGCGTATAATTATGGCCGCACGTTTTTACGCTCTACATTAACGACATTTATTGATTGGATCGCGCATTAATTTTAATTAAAGCTAATACGTTTTAAATCATTCCGTGCATGCGTCGTTTGATGTTCTGCAGTGAAAATTCGGATTACACTTATAACAGGCCGTTAACGAGTATCGATACACTGGCGCGACTATTTTAGTAATACGAAAGAAAGGGATATATTATGTACATACAAACGAACGAAAGTCGGGCATGATTGAAAAACAATCGCTATCTTCTTGGTTAAATGATTCATGCTAATCGATTATTGACTCGAATGCGCTGAGAGACAATCAGTTTTGAACGCGTTTGAGGCGCGATCCAGCTAACAATCGAATATTCAATCAATTTAATATGCATTCGAACGACAATATTCCATACATCGGCCAAGTCATCAACAATTTTAAACAAAACGAGCGAAGGGGAAAATCAGATAAAGCTATCGTTTCAAGAACAACAGAGTTGTTGTACTCTTGGGCAAAAAAAGAGAATTGAGACGAGTGAGAGCATACAGAGCCCGCACTCCATGTTTAGGTACAAGAATGGAGCTAGATGGATTCCTCTTTGCGATCCATTAAAATGCGCGTAATCAGCGATATAGCGCTGAAAGACCGCTCAATAATTGATGGCATAACCGAGTCCGCGCGGCGGCTCCTCTCCTCTCCCACGCGCGCGTGGAAAATGCAAAATGGCTTTCGTGCTTATCGACTGAAATCCCGTGGCAGCGGTGTACACGGGGAGCTCGGGAGTGAAAAATGCGCGAGTAATCCTCCTGACGCCCGCATTGTGCGCCTGTGCACAATAAAATCAGGAATACGGCAAAATTAAACGATAATATTAATCTTGTCTCTCACTCTCTTTCTCGCCCCCCTATCTGGTTATACGCAATCTACGAATGTGCGATGTTATTTAGCGGACGGGAAAAAATTGCAATTTCGTCTCGCGCGCGCGGAATAAAAGGTTAAACTGATGAAGTGTAAATTTGAATTTAATGTTTGCGAAATGAAGTACGCGCGGGCTGCTCGAATTTTAAACGGCCCGGATTCGTTTCGTCGACCATTTCGAGTTTAGCGCACGCGCGAGTGTTTGAATAACAATGGCGGTGGAGTCATTATTGAGGGCGTTCGTTCTCGTTCTCCAGTAATTTTCGCTTGCTTTTCATCCGCCTGACAATGAGAGTAATGGTCATATTTTGATACAGGCACTGATAATGTAGAATCATTTTCGCTGGAAACGCGTAATATTAAAAATAACTTTCACTATCGACTCGAGTTCACCAAAATAATGGACCGTTTCGAGTCTCTTTGAAACAAAATAAAAACCGGCCGAATAGCTGTCGTTTCAAAGACAATCGGTGAAAACTCTGCATACGGTGGGTGAACGTCCGCGATACCCAGTCGAGCGGCAAAGAGCGCGGACGTCAGCAACGCGAGCCACTGCACACTTTGTCGCAGAAGCCAAGCCTGTGTGCCGCGCGTGCAGTTCAGCAGCCGATCTAAATATTCTGCGGCCGGCCGTTAACGTGCCTGACATTTCCATAATCCGAGAGTCGGAGTAAAAGTCGATAGTTGCTCCTGAAATTGTCGGTTGAACCATACCGAGAATCGATACCGCGAGCGAAGCTAAGCGAAACGCGCGGGGGTGCTTTTTATTTTTCTCAAGTATCTCTCGTGGTTTTAATCGCGTGTTAACGAGGGAGTTCTGGCTCTGGAAGGCTGGAGAGTTTCGGGGTGACTGACCCACTCGTGATTATCAGGTTTAATGAAGGAGTCTTACGTCAAGCCGAGGAGCCGCTTTTTGCTACTCACGTTTGCGAGAGAATGTTGAAGTTTTATGAACTCTTAGCAGAGTTGAATCATACGATAGGCCAGTGTTTGTAGTGGAATAGAATTATTCGGTTGAAAGTTGTCGACTTTGTACAAGACTGTGGCCAAGTAGATCAAGACGAAAATAGTCAGACGCGAAGAAGAATTAATTTTTAAAGGTGCATGCGCGGCCTTTTCTTTGACTAAAATTTGAACGAAATCGAAACGAATAAAAATTAACGAAGACGAAAGGGAACGAAAGCGCGCGCTATTAAAATCCGCGGTCATGCGCAGAGTAGAAAATTTCCGACGTGACTGGTTGGCTGCCTCCCATTTTGCCTTTCTTTTTCACTCCCTTTCGTGCGCTTGGCTTACATAAGAGCTTGTCATTATTGCGCTCGACAAGAGCAGCGCTGCAACGCGTGTTTTTTACATTCGAAACAAGAGCAACTCTTTAGGGCTGAAACGTTTAAAGTTCGTTACTGGCCAGGCTTCTTGCGAGAAGGAAAAGGTACGAACGCTGCTAATATAACTACAGGAGAGCTTGTCATGAGAAAGACTCGTCTAATAAGTGAAAATCGCGCAATTTCTTTAATCTCGATAAGCCGAGGTCCAAGGAATCAATGAAACCTCAGAAGCTCGGAAGTAAGACCCCCAAGCAGCTAGCATCCGTACATATCTCTATACATGCGGACACGCGCACAACCGCGAAAACATTTCATCCCCTGGCATAATCCATCTAATTCCAGGTGGCTCAATAATAATACGATTATATGCACGGCCGAATCAGACAGGCGCGCAGAATCAAATCTCCTTCATATATCTCTAAGCTGTGACCGTTATTCGCGCATGCCGTGCACGTGCGTGTGTGAATGCGTGCATGTCCCTTCACTGATGATGCTGCTGCACGTCAAGGAGCCTCTGCATATTGCGGGACTAGGTTCTGCGCCCTTTGCAATCGCTGTACCCATCGGAGCTACGGTATCGCCAGCCCCCCTTTAAAGGAGATGTCGTCGGTGCATATATGGTGGGTATTGTGTGGGCAGGCGCGCATTCCGTGGGATTCCCGATGTCGACGAGGTCGAGGCATTACGTTATTATATGGCGCTAAGACCTTGACTCGAGCCCTCAAAGGCCGCCACCGCCGATGCTGCGCAACCGCACCGTCCACGCGTGCGCACTTATGCGTGTACGGAGTGCACAAAGTGAGGCCAGGAGACTGGGAAATAGGTGATTACTGTAGAGGAATGAGTGAGAGAGCGAGAGAGATGTTGAGACTGCGCGGATGGGTAAGAGTCAATGGCTGGATTTGCTATATACAGAGCTGCATGGAACGTGCGTATGCCGGAAAATGGCTTATGTTCCGTGCGGGTATTGCGAGAACTATATAGTGCGCGGTCTCGGTATTACAGATGCATCACGTTGATTCTTGTTACAGAATTGTTTTCTTAATAAATAGTCAGAACTTTCGTTAGAATCGAAGAGAAATATCCCGAAGCGAGGCATCTCATAGACGTGCTCATCGCTCGGCGCACGCTCTCAAGATTAATCTCCCCAAGCCCCCTCGTTCTTGCGCTTCCTCCTCGAGAACGCGTTCCGAAAAAAGCGCTTTCGCCCTAAGACAGCCCTGACGATGAAAGAGAAGCAACAACATAGAACATCGGTTTGAAGGCAGCGAGCGTGCGTCACTCGCGCAAAACAAGGACAAGCGGCGCCGCTGCGGAGAAACGCTACAAATACACACAGCGAGATACAGCGAGACAGGGGTCGCTGCAGGTACATAGTCGTACCGTATGAAAGTACATAATCCGATTAGAATATCGCTGTCTCTGTCCTGGGCGCACAGACCCGCGCTTCGCCTGGCTCACTCGCTCGCTCTTTGTGAGTCGCTGAGCGCGCGAGAAAATCTAATTAATTTTCCGCATCAATTTTCCAGCTCAGATAAAACTCAAAGCTGCCCCCGTGCCGCTGAAACTGAAAAACTTTCTATTGCTTTGCCACGTGGGGGGAGCAAGAGAGATAGTTGAGAGAAAATGCGAATCGCGTTTGCCGGCTTTGATGACGGGTTAAAGAGGAAGGAAGATTACGTGTACTCTGTGAAGGGTACTATGCATAGTTTTCCACGGTAATGAAAAGGAGGTTTGAGCTATTAAATTCGATATGCGCTCTGATATTCATGCCCCGATTATGTTACTGACTGCCTTTAGAAACTTTGATAAATAAATTCGAGAATTCGTAGCTAATAAAAATCAAGAATGCGTATATAAAGGGATTCATCCGTATAAAGCAGTAAAGTCGTTGCATCGCGAGTCGGAGCTTTCGAGTCCCGGTCGAATACTAATTAACTCATTAGTGAGCACTTATGCTAAATCGACTTATCGAAACCCAGAAACGCCTTTTAGCGTTTCTTTGGAGCGAGAAGTCAGACTACTAATCACATAAGACACTTTTCATTTGAGATTCGTCAAAACCCAAATATTCCATTCACCAAATTAGGAGATGCATTCTGTTTTTGTTGTTCACCATCTATACCGTGAAATTAATAGGCGCCGAAGCGCAAACCTCGACACAATAATGGTTCATCGTAAAGAACGCCAGAATTCCCACAGCGAGAAATCTTTATGAATCCAATTTATACGCAGGGCTCTTACGGAATCAGTTATTGAATTTTTCTGTAGCGGGAAACACAATGCGACCACGTAACAAAATACCGATATAATTGGACAGATACGTGAAACTCTCGGCTCGGAAAGTCTTATATTGGAAAAGAAATCGCGCTGAAGACTTTTATTTAATACAATATCCCGAGAGCTCGGCATCGACTAAACCTGTCGTCCTTGAAGCGATTTACTACAAGGCACCCGAGCCATAAACTTCGCGGGCAGACTTATCATCAGCCGTCGGTCGTTCGAAGGAAACAAACTAATAAACTGCGAGAATTTAAATCAGAAACCGCATTAAAAGAGAAGGAGGGGGGGGGGGGAATGGCCGATGCAGCGTTGATTCCTTTTCTGCTCGTAAACTCGAGTCAGAAGAGTGCGCCAGTGAACAAGTCAGCCGCGGCGAACGGAATCAATTATCGTTTTATGGCTCGCAGAAAGATACACGCGTTTTACAAGCGCGCCACGTCACACACGCGGAAGCATAACAACGCTGGAAGGGGGGTAACCGCTGAATTCATCGGATGCATCGGCTTTAATCGCGCGCAGTCTATGTCGAAGATCTTGGGAGCGTAAAAGGGACGTTAAACTGGCGCGCGGCTCTCTCTCTCTCTCTCTCTCTCTCTCTCTCTCTCTCTCTCTCTCTCTTTCTCTCTCTCTCTCCCTCTCTCTCTCTCTCTCTCTCTCTCTTTCTCTCTCTCTCTCCCTCTCTCTTTCTCTCTCTCTCTCTCTCTCTCTCTCTCGCTCTCTCTCTGGGCTGGTGCATAAGCAAGTCTCGCAATACCTTGAATCAAGGCTCTTACTAGACAATTATCAGACAGGCTTCCGCACTGGCCACAGCACTCAGTCTGTCCTAATTAAGCTAACTGATGATGTCAGGGTCGGGATTAACAAAAAGAAAGTGACACTCCTTCTTCTCTTTGATTTTAGCAAGGCGTTTGACACTGTATGTCACGTCCGGCTCCTGAGGAAGCTAACCACTTTTGGCTTCTCTAAGCAGGTTATCCGCTGGTTTGCCTCCTATCTCACTGGGAGAAAGCAGGCCGTCGTTGGCGACAGTAGAAAGCGTTCTTCTTCGCAGCTTCTTAACATCGGCGTCCCGCAGGGCTCCGTCTTAGGTTCCCTGCTGTTCGCCTTGTACATCAACGACATCGGTTTCTGCCTAGACTCCGATGTTTCCCATCTTATTTACGCGGATGACCTGCAAATTTACAGTCATTGCCACCTCGAGGAGCTCGATTCTTTATCAGACAAGATGAGTGCTAATGCTGAGAGGATAACGATCTGGGCTGCGCAAAACAAGCTTAAACTTAGTGTTACTAAAACCAAAGCAATTGTCCTGGGCTCCCCTTACTACATAAATCTACTTCCCTCTACAGCTAACACCTTCATTAATATCGGGGATGCCCAGGTCAGCTTTGAGTCTAAACTCTCGTGGAAGGAGCATGTTACACAAGTGTGTAAACGTGCTCACTTGCTAATGTACAGGCTTTACTTTTTTAGAAAGAGTACCAATCTCAGATTGCGCAAACATCTTGTGCAAGCACTCCTATTTCCGCTAATCGACTACTGTTCTCTTGTATACTGTGACTTGACGCAGGAACTCGACTTAAAACTACAGAGACTCGTGAATACAGGAATCCGGTACATCTATGGTGTAAGGAGAGATGAGCACATCTCCCCTTTACACGCGGTAGCTGCAGTGGCTAACCACTGACGGACGCATGAAGTACTTCACAGTCTGCTTCCTTCGTAAAATGTTTAACACGGTCGTACCATCATACGTACTGGCCTTCTTCGACTTCCGCGTCTCGCTCCGGCCTGTGAGGGGCGAGGTGACACCTCTGGAAATACCTGCCTTCGCGGCTGAGACGCTGAGGAACTCGTTTCATATCAGCGCCTCATACTTATGGAATAGCCTGCCATCTCACATCAGAAACACCTCATCTACTGTCACTTTCAGAAGGCTTGTTAAAGACTACTACTTTCAACTCGAAAACACATAACTCATACACAGTCATGCACACGCACACACCTACTCATTCTCGTGCTATTCATTTTCACCATCGGTACACTTTTACACTACACTTATTCTAAACACGCCTCAACTTACTATATTCTACTTTCTATTTCAACTTCTATATACAACTTACAATTTTTTACTTTCACCGCATAATGCTGAATCTTACTATTGTATAACATAATCTAAACTAATCTAATCTAATCTCTCTCTCTCTCTCTCTCTCTCTCTCTCTCTCTCTCTCTCTCTCTTTCTATTCCTCTGTGCCGAATGCAATACTTTCCGCATGGAGGGAGATACCGAGAGGCCTGTCGTGATCGCATAATTAAATGAGGCGGGCGCGCAGCTTGTCGATGCACAGAGAGCGAGAAAGTCAAGA
This sequence comes from Trichomalopsis sarcophagae, assembly GCA_024372645.1. Lineage (NCBI taxonomy): Eukaryota > Metazoa > Arthropoda > Insecta > Hymenoptera > Pteromalidae > Trichomalopsis > Trichomalopsis sarcophagae. Next base: position 7,559,311 of record QLSS01000002.1, read on the forward strand.
GAGACGAAGTCGAGAGGGTGGAATAGAAAAGCCGGCGGGGCGCGCGTAATGTCCGTGAGAGAGAGGGAGAGAGAGAGAAGATTGATTGGTCCGGATCGATTGAATGAATTATTGCTTTATGGTTTGCCTCTTTCCAGCGCGGAAGAGGATGCACTAGATGCAGTGTACAGTGCGTTCGAGCAGATGGGGCTGAACGTGTATATAGCAATTTTTTCCGCTGAATCGCTCGTTTAAGATATTCAGGTCAGCGCAGGCGAATCTTTGTTTAGTTCTTTATTTGCAAACGATATGAAGCTTGAATATCGAAGCCCTTTATATCGCTCTTCTTTTTCAGCCTGCATTGATCCTGTAAAATATACGGAACTTTGAAAAAGTACTTTACAACCCCTCGACTTTCTTTCTTCTCTGCAGTTTTATTTTAAGACTGAAAATAATATATAATGACAGTATGTCATATGATTACACTGAGAAAAATTTGATGGTAGAAATTACTATTTGGGATAATAATTTTTCCTGCATTTCATAATAAATTGGTAACAGACTTTTAAGATATTAGATGTTACTATCCAAAGATACTAATTTTTGATGAAATCGAATTTTTTAAAATTTACCTAAACAGATCTGTTACGTATAAAATTTCAGATCTGGCTCATGTATTAATTAACGTACGAACTAAAGTTAATAAAAATTAACGACGATTAATAAATAGAAAAGTTAAATCAATAGACACAGAAACTCATTATAATAAAATAAACGTAAAATGTCAACTAAAATACTGATTACCGCATAAAAAAAATTAAATTTCAAACCTTACCGACTGAGAATATTATAATTTTTCCCACATTTTATTGTACATTTTACCATTTTAGGTAGTAAAAATGAAAAAATTAAATTTTTTGAAAGCCGTAACAATTTTTGCCATCTGATATAGTAAAAATTAATATCTTTTATAGTGAATTTTACTATAAAAGATAGTAAAAATTACTAGCTTCCGAGTCTGTTACCAAATTATCATCCGAGATAGTCATTTTTACTGTCAAATTTTTCTCAGTGTAAAGTTACGGGCACGAATAAAACTTTCGTAGCATTTTCCACACAGCTCTTTTTACAATACAAGGATTGATGCATACACGGTATGTACCAAGTACTTGGTAAGTATAATAAAATAATTGGTAAGTTACCTGCTTTTTTGGTAACATTTATCAAGTTATTGGTAAGGTTAACCAAAGAAATAGTTGGTGCGTATTTTGCCAAGCGGTTTGTTACTGTTACGAACCATTTTTTTCCGTGTAACCGTGGTAATTTAATTAAGAGGTACAAAAGAATCATATTGGTGCACGCACGAATAAGCAGCAGCCACATATCAAAAAGCTGGTGAACAAAGGCACAAACATTGTAAATCTAGGAAAAGCGACCTTCGCAAATTGCGGATATGCACCTCGATAAAAATGCAACAGAGCGCTTCTGGCTACTTCCACGAGCGTCTCGCGCGCAAAAAACAATCTCGGCTGGGAAATTCAATGTGAAATCCCGCAGCTCGCAGTGGCGCGGCACAGAAAACAGCCCCCGCCGGAGCAGCAGCACACGCCAGGGAAATTGGGTCGTCGCGTGATCGCTGTTGCCCTTTCTCGCAGCGGTGTCAATGACTGGCGCTTGCGCGAATGCGCGCGGTTCGCTGCGTGTACACGTTGCTGCAAGGCGTATTTAGGCGGACGTAAAATCCGGAGGATGGCCTCGAAACTAATTGCGCCTTAGCGAGAGCGAGATATGCGCGTTTAAGGATAAGCTATTTTCACGAGACTTATCGAACTAGATCGATGACTTTGCATTCGGGTGTTCGCAACGCTGACCTGGTGTGAATTCTTAATTTTTAATTTCGAAAAATAAATAGACAGCACGCATACAAAATTTAATTAATTAACTCCTACTCTTGCAGCGGAACGAAATATTTCAGAATGCAATTAAGCTAATACACAAATGCTTTCGCGTACACGAGCTGCAGCAGTAGCAGCGGCGTAGAAATTTCGCTCGTCTCCATAAAGAGAGAAACGTACTTCATAATGGTATTCGGCCACACACAGACGGCTCGCGCGGAAGCTCGGTATTTTCTCTGCGCGTAAGCGAGTTAGGTGGGCCGGAGACGCTCAAGCAAGCCTGCTGTGTGTGGGTTTCCTCTCACAGCTCGGCTAGCTGCTGTCGCGGTCGAGGCGCGTGCGTCGCGTGTAATTACACTGAATTTACTGGCGCGACGATTCTGAGGGAGGCCTAGTTGTATTATTCGCTTCTGCTGCTGTTGTTGTTTTTTCTTTCGCGGTCGGCTGCTGTTGCTGCCGCTGTTCCTTCGCGAAGTACGAGTGAATCGTGCGGGTTTCAAAACCTAGCGCGTTATATTATACTGCGGGGGACTGCTATTGAAGATCGTAAACTCGAAGTAGACACTTTTCTGTGGGCATGTGTATTCTTTTGTATACGAAGCTCACGCATAATAAAGTCTCTTATTCTTCCGAGAAAAAAAAGTGATCTATAGTTAAGTTAATAAAGGTACAATGGGCTCGAGCACATTCTCGCAGACGAATAATTTTCAATAAATACGTCGAAAGTCTTTGTGTACCATCGGAAATAGCTCTAAAACGTTTTGACCTTTTCTGCACTTTATGGGATATAATACTTTCTGCTGAGTTGGCTTCATTATGTCTATTGCCTTGGCAGAACTCCCAACTATATTCCGACGCGGCAGCTGCTCGCCGATAGAAAAATCTAATTTGTTACCACGTTCCGAACTTCCCCGGATAAATCGATGAATACGATGTTTACGATAAATTCTGGAAATATTCTTCTGCAGAAGATAAAAAGAATAAATATGTTATCCCTCTTTATACGCAGTTCTGAAACTGTTGTTCCAAAACGTTAGTTTTGGAATAAACAGCGGAAAGCGCACAAGTGTATGGGATATAGTTGCGAAACACGAATCAGTAGCGAATAGTATGGCCGGGCCAACAATAGGGGCTCTATGCAAAGATAGACTGAACGCTTTAAATTATAGTTTTTAACATGGATATAGCATAGCGTATAAAAATAAACAGGTTCCAAGCAACTCAGCGGGTAAATATCGACGTATTATCCATTCAATTGATTAATTCAAAGTAATATGAAGCTAATTATTAGTATAACGTACTATACATAACTCATGGGTGAAAGTTTTGGCTGTGTTCTATGAAGTTACTCACCTGAAACAAAAAAGAAAAAAACTATTAATGCATTGAAACAAGGAACATTTGAAATAAATAAACAACGTATACCGCGGTCGACAAATCCCAAAAATATAATCCCTGTACAAAAGAAATTTCAACAAAGATATCGAACATACAAGACGATAACAAGCCGCAGCAGCACTCGGGAATAAAAGTCAATCTTTGGTCGGGCGTCATAAGCCGGAGGGGCATTAAGACGGCCTTTACGCTTTAACAAGGCTCCCGGAGCCCGATGTCACGTAGCCCTCGGCGATTTCCACGTGTTATAACGACGGCTCGCGAAGATACGCTCCCGCCCTCGCCTCACAAGCGATTTAGCCGCACTTTTAGCGCGACCGCCCACCCCAAGCAGCGTTGTCGCTCTAAACTTTTTTCATAAAGTTCGACGGAGCGCCGATTATGGGACGGAGGGAGATAAAATCGGCTCCGAAGCGATAAACTGCGATTCTAACGAAGTGCTAGGAACGAGGGCTAAGCCGTACGACGGAAGCCACGGCGATTCCCTAGGGATGCGTTGTTTGTGGTTGTTATCTTGCGAGAATGATTTGTCGAAAGTTTTATTTTGCTCATCGCTTCTGGCTGTTCGATCTTGCGGTATCTGGATTTCGTGAGTAATTATTGCGTATTGTTCAACGAACCAGTATTGAAAATAATTAACATCGCATGATTGCATTTGCGGAGAACTTCGCGATGCATCAGCAACAAACTGATGCAGAGAGCTGAGAAAAAAACAACGCTTCGATCACTGCTTCCTTTCACTCTAATTTTTTCCTAACGAGCAACGAAAGAATGAAGGGAACCAACCATTGGTATCGCGCGTTGCACCGATGAGGCAAACACAAAGACTTAGTTGCACAAAGTATCCCCGCGGCATTACGAGCCAGTGAATCGAAATTCGCACCAACCAGTCAGAACGCATCGGACCAGCTCACGGGTGAGCGAAAGCTCAGGGACGCAGGAGCAATAATGTTTTATTAGCAGCGACGCCAAATTGACGTCAGCTCGTCGCAGATCTCGTTCAAGGTTTTCCCACCTCTGCTGCAGCACAATACACTACCGAACTTTAATGGAAGCCTATACAAACGTGTGAGATACACGACAACGACTGCTCCTGAGCTGAAAGAGGGAATAGGCTCTCTCCCCATCTTGCCGGAAAAGAAACAAGGATTTATCGCCGCGGTGCCTTGAATTAACGAGACGTCTTTTTTTCCCGCGCGCTGCAACATACACGCACACACACACACATTCCTTTTTTGTCGGAGAAATCGCGATTCGCTACCAGCTCTCTGGCGGCGATTCCCCTTTTTACAACGCGTCGGCGCTAAATCACAAGCGTTATTGAAGGCGGGGTCCGTGTCTAGTGATTACGCGGACAAGCTCGCGCGCAAACTCAAATTCGCCAGGCGGCCGAATGATTTAAGAGATTTTCGGCTGACTAATTTCGCGTAATGGCCGGCCCCGTGGGGGAACGTTACTCCGGTGACGGCTTAAAAGGCTTTCTCGGCTGATTGCGTTTTTCTTGTTTCCGAGCCGAGAAAGAGCACGGGAGGAAACGAGTGCTCTGACAGATTGAGGCGCTGCAGCTCTATTAGCTCCAAGCGGAGGCAAATTGAGATTTGAAACTGCTACACCCTAGCAACCGGCTGCAATCGCCGTACCAGAAATTTCATCTTGTACGACGATAAAACACACGCAGGTTTTTATTATCGATCCAATCCTCGTATAAAAATAATCCAGCAGCATTGAGCTACTTGCTAAAAATAGCGCAAAAACCTTGAATACATTTCGCGGATATAAATCTCTCTCCGCAGCTCTGGCGGCCTATAAGAAAGGCACTCGAAATGATATTACAGTAAGCGCCGACGGCACGAGGGCGTGAGTAATTAGCAAACTCTTGACTAGTCGGAAACAGAGGCAGCGAATAATTTATGCCCTTATACCGAGCGAATTAAATCGCACCGCAAGTCTCGAGTATTGCTGCTGCTGCCTTCTCCCCGCCTCCCTCATTAAAAACTCATCGAGCGCGGAGAACTCGCGAGTGAGGGAGAGAGCGCGCAGACCTTCGATGCGGATGTGTATTCGCGGGTATTTGCGCATTAGCGCACTCGCGTGTGCGCGCGCCCACTTGTCTATACTCTGCACTCTCTCGAGAGCCAGCGTATATACACGAGCGAGTTTTCCGATTCTTAAGGAAGTTTGGCGCCGCGGCGCGCGAGGTGGGACGCGTATACCAGTATATAGCACGATTTTCAGTGGCTCATTTAACTAGTTGTTCGGAAGTTAACCGGAAAAAATATATATTTCAGTTGATCATGGGTTCTTCAGTAAAAATGAGATAAAATGTATATATACAACGGGGTATGACTGTATTTTGATAATCAATTATACGTGCGTCTGTTTGTATTTGCATTTATGTTTGCGTATGGTTACATGTTATCAGAGCATCCGTGTGCGTACGTTTGTATTATACGAGAACAGTGTGTCCATGACGCACCTACACTATAGACTATACCTCCTTTATACTGCAAACAATCTACCAAAACGTGCGTTACAACGGAAGTTTGTCGCATCCGTCCCCTATTGAGTAGCCAACAGCCTCACATTGTTAAAGAAGAGAAGTAAACAATTTACCATCTAAAACAACCGGTAAAAGAATCGCTAGGGGAATCGCGGATCTCGCACCCCGACCGCGTCCACGATAAACGCAAACGGCCTCATAAATAAGGGATGACTCGATTAGTTTGACGCCGATGCACGCGAGTCTCCCTTTCGTGTCGTGTGCACCGTTCGTTCGTTCGTTTTTTTTTTTTTTGCATCCATTCAAAACCCACGCGCCTGCACCAAGATCCGAGCGACAGCCTCGGCAATTCAACATCAATTTCAATTACGATTGTCGGGGGGTCGGTAGCTCTCGGGCTAGAGCTCCGACCGCTGAATTATGAAGTGGCGCCGCACTAGCACCAGGGAAATTGGCCTACTTATGCGCGGATGGCTCGTTACTTATGTACGCATGCGCCAGCGTTTCTTTGCGCCGCAGCCGCGCGTGTATCGCCCCTCTATCCGATGTATAATCGTGGAATCGTCAACCACTGCGTTTGGGCTTGGACGTTGAAAAATTGACGGCAATCTCGGTCGGCGCTGTTGAATGATTTAGAAGTATTCGAACGAGTAGGGGAATGTGCTTCGGTGCTGTTTGTTTTTATTGGCAATTTTATCGAGTTGCGAGACGTGAGAATTGTTTGCCGAGAAGTATGCGAAACATTCTCGTCGGCTGTTGAGAGGAGATGCGGAACAAGCGCCGTTGAATTGATAAAAAAAACTTTGAAGAAACGACATCCATTAGTCTTTAGACTTATCTCACAGTTCTCGATGCGTGTAGCTGTTATTATTTATAAGTAGGAAGCGTTTAATCATCAGGCTTCCCCAAACAAGACGAAAAACGTAAACTCGAAAATTCCCCTCTCTACTGCCCGGCGATCCACTCGATAACGCTGCATCGTTACTCCACAAAAGCTGCCTCGGAAAGCGAGAGAAGGAAAAAAGAAAATACCCGCCGCTGTACACAAATAAAACGCGCGTGCGAGTAGGATACGCTTGACTAATGGACGCATTCAGGTGGGATCAAAGCCGAACAAAGAGCGGTTAAGGAGAGGAGGAGCTGGAGTAGACGGAAAAAGAAAGAGAATAAGAAAAAAGGAGTATGCGCGGGCGTTCGCGCAAAGGTCGCCCTATGACCATATAACAAATAACGCGACGATGAATCAGCTGCCGCGTGCGCCTTATCCGCGTAGTCTCCCCCGAGTGGGGCGAATTAGGGTCTCGAGCGAGTGAAAAGGTGGAGGAAGAAGAAGAAGAAAGTACGCGGAGGTGTAGATTTAAGACTTACATTCTTAAGCCCGAGATCCAAGGACGCTGGCGCTAATCACACCCGAGGCGATATATTTTTGTCGCTGCAGCTCGAGTAACTCGTTTTATAAGCCGGCTACGGAGATAAGTGGAGCGACGACTTTCTTCGTCGTATACAGTGGCTCGTTGAGTGCAGAGTTTTGCAATGTTCGGAGCTTGCTGTTTGATTGCTTGTGCTTTGTTGGAGCTGACATGCATTATAACGTGGATAGTTGATAATTGTATGCGTCCATTAGATCACTAATTGGATGACTGCTCTCACTCTGCGGAGATGCGACGAAATGATACTCAAACTTTTACACGGGTACACTTTGGTACGTGAATTTATCATAACTTAACTTTTGCGACATCATCGCGAATGCACCTCATGGCAGTTCGACGTGTTTTACTTTTGCATGGACTATTCGCCAACTACTAATTGTTCTGAGGCCAAAGTTAAACTTTCCTCGAAGGAAGCGTTTACCACGCTAATTAGGCAATCGATAGTTTTTACCAGTAGACGTGCATTGTTAATGAATTTAGTGTTCGATGCAATTAACTGCAAATTAACCATGAAATTGTAGGCTAGTAAGTTTTTTTTTATACAGTAGATAAACTTTTTCCTCCCGTGGGCACTATGACTTTGCACTGCAGAAGCGTCAAAAACAGGCGAGAAGTTTGTTGAAAGTTAATTCTGCTGCTGTTCAGAAGATTGTGTATTTTTAACAATCGCTATAGTATGTATTTTAAGATCTATGAGTCGTCACATTACCGCCTGATTTTCTTTAATTCGCGAAAATTGAACGGTTTTATCATTTACCGACCCAGATTTATTCAATTTCGCTAAATATATTCAAGCATATAGTTAAATCTCTTAGATGAAACTTATTTTTACGCTCGACCTCTTTTTAAAACGTCCTGACTCGAAAAAAAATTTTAGATCTGCCCAGAAGTGCCTATAGCTGTTAAATTTTTTAAATAGGACTCTAAAATATTTGAAATTGTATCTTACGTCAAATGAAAAAGATGATGTCGACTCTTACGCAGAGATTCGCCGAAACTAATAAAAGAAAAAAACGTAGAGTTGTTTTATTTCTAGCTTTAAAGTTTTACAAGTCTTAACAAGCCCGGAAACTGTCTACCGTAAGTTCAAAAGTAGATAGACTCTGAAATTGGTAATATCTACGAAAGTTCGAAGATTAACATTCTCACTGTTTTGTGGAGTGAACGGAGATTTAAAATTACTTATGAAAAGCTTGTTTGACTACTACACCTTATATTCCAGCTGATTTCGTATAATGTAGACGAGCAGACTAGAACTGTATATGACCTGAGCGAACCAAACTATATATTATGCAGAACGTTAGGTAACCTTATCCAATATCGCCTTTCACGAGGAAGCTCTCGCCGAGGGATTTAAAAACACGCGCGCCTGGCCAAACCCAGCCTTTTTCACTTAGCGCCGTTTTCTCCTTCGCATTATTTCTCCTTTAATCTATGCACCTGACACCATAATCCCTCGATAAAACAAAAGCAAGAAAGCTCCGACGAAAAGACTACCTACTCCAGTCGTTCAAAGCCAGCTCTCCTCCCACATTCCCTTTTGATTACATACACGGGGTGTAGAGAGGCACTGCCCACTTCGCTCACCTAACACACCTTCGGATCCCGGTGTACACACACATGTATAGGCTGCTCTCTCCTGGTGTGCGCTGCGCGTTTCTCAGCTCTAATTCCGCCCTGAAGTTTTAATGCCCGGGATCGGCGCGAGTTTAATGGCCGACGCTGCAACTGCGCGCGTGTCTGCGCAGCCGTACATGCATACACATATACACACGCACGTACACACCCAGAGATGACGGCTCAAACCGCTCGAGGAAAGAATGCGAGATACGGCTGGAAATTCGAAACGACTATTCGCCGTGCTAGTCATTACGAATTCCACAGCATCACGCGTGCACTTCGAGTGCCGTATAACTCGGATCTCCTACCAGCCATCAACTTCGAACGGACGATAACCATTTAACGACAAACATTCGATTTTTCCTAATCAAAAAGCAGGCGCCACGTAAACTTTCAAGCCTGCGCACTCGTAATGCACATTGCACACACACTACTGATAGGCAAATAACGTACGCGCGATGAGAAAGTTCGTAGTTGGCTCGCTTTGAAGCCGAATATAGAACGTCGAACGCGCCACGATGGCAAGTATACGTAAACACGGCGCACCGAAGAGGAAACAAGCCAGCGAGGCTTTAAGAGTCAATGATTATGGCCGCCGTCGAGAGCGAGGCCGAGAGAGAGAGAGAGAGAGAGAGAGAGAGAGAGAGAGAGAGAGAGAGAGAGAGAGAGATCATTATCGGGCCGAACGGCCCAAGTTTGCGCTCGCGTATACGCTTTGCGTACATAAGTTCACGTATATATACATATATCCGCATTGCGGCCTATCAAATCCAGGTGCCGAGGCGAATCGTTAGTCCTAGTTTAGCACGCACGCGAGTGTTTATATGGATTCGCCCCTTCTTCGAATGCGTGCTGCTGATGGAAATATTCGCGTGTTTCGGCGCGAGGAAAGTAGAGGTTCTCGAAGACGACGATGGGGCGCGAGGGATGCGTGTTTTCTTTCTGGATGCTTGTGACGGCTCGAATGAATGACAGCTGATCCGCACTGCTTATATTTCGAGCGAGGCGTGGAGATTGGATTCAATTTACTGAGGCTGACGCGTGTGTTATTAAACGTTTTATACGTAAAATATTAACTTTTGTGTCCGTGTGAACATGTAAAGTTACGACGTGATGAAGATTTAAATAGCGGTGAGTTTAAATCGAGTCAGCGAGTCGACAAGTACCTTCGTGTGTGTGTGTGTGCAAGGCCATAATTACACGCGCGCACGATGTATTAAAATGTCCTATTTAACATCTGGCCGTTCGTTAGACCGGGCAAATTTGTTTGTAAAAACACGTGTAAAGCTCGTAAGCTCGATGGATTAACAGGACGTCAGCATTAGCAATTTTTAATTTCTTACAGATAGCAGAGGGAGAGAGAGGGGGGGGGGGGGGGCATGTGTGCCAAAAACAAGGCAATAACAACGTTGCAGCGAAATTACGTGTTTACGCTTTATGATCAGCTTGCCGCTCTATTTTCGCTAATGAATTTTGCAGTTTACTGTATGCCGCAACAGTTCTAAAGTACCACCTTGAAATTAAACTGTGCTCCAGTTGAGCTTCCTTCTCGATTCCTATTAGTACGTATGCCTAAATAGAATCCTGATCCCTATCTATGACCGCATGTCTCTCTCTCTCTCTCTCTCTCTCTCTCTCTCTCTCTCTCTCTCTCTTTCTCTGAAATATCATAGAGACTCATCGAACTAATGAAGCCAGGATTTCGGTTGATGTACCAGATGCGTAACTTTAGAGAACTTTTTGATCTGCATGAGTATAATTCGTATGGTTGTGTGTCTAACGCGGACAATCGCGTACGCCTATACTGTTCGAATTAAAATAATCGAACACACGATCGGATCACTGCATCATCTCTGACACGAATAGTCGGATGTTGCTATGCAACTGATCAACCATGCCATTCGCGGCATCAGAAAGCTGTTTGCTCATTACCATTTATGCACTGATCAAATAAACGCAGCATGAGATCGGAACCGCGATAGCATCGGGATAACAAAGAATAATCATCGCAACTATAATGAAGAAGCAGAGTAGCATCTTACCAGATAGCAGAGTCACCAAGACGGAAGGGAGAAGAATTCCGCCGTGTAGACTGTAAACCCTGTACCCCTCGCGTATCTCTCTATAATTAGAGCAATCAATAATCGATTTATTCAAAAGAGAGTCGCGCGCTCGTGCAAATAAGAGCGAGCGTTCATTAGCCGTGCGCCGGAGCGGCGTGAGGTCGCCGTGTTAATTACACCAATGGCCGATCGGAGAGAAGAATATTATGAGCGCTTGTAGGTACACTCCTGCAGCCTCTCTACACTCTCTCTTTATCAACCTCGTGTACGCAGCCTCGAATTTATATATGCGCAGGTTCCTCGTCGTGTCTCCGCGCGGTTCACGCGCGCCTGCATACATTTATAGCCGAAGGTATTTAGCGCAGCTTGCTATGCTGGATTCTAGTGACATAGGCGGGTGTTCCGGGTGGATGGATGAAGGAATGGACATTTGCGATTTCATCGAATTATAGTCTCCGTCAGATTAATCGATAATTTTCTTCCATACATTCGAACGAAAAAGGTACGATAAAACTAATTTACAAATGAAAGAAGGAAAGAATTGACAAACTAATTTCTCTCAAAAGCCCGAATCGCAAATTAAACACCGAAAGTTTCGTGCGGTCGTAAAGGGTATAGCTGCATACGCACCGCTGTGCGAATACATCCAAGCGCTCGCGTTTATCGATGTTATAAATAAATATACGACGCACGAGGGTCGGCCGCCGCCGAAAATTATGAACGCAGAGCGGCTAACGTCGAAATTTCGCCCAAAGGAGAACATAGCAGCAGCAGCAGCTCTATAGAGAGAGCAAGAGAGTTCATTCAGCCGCTGCCGCCGGACGTTCGGTCGAGCGAACGAGCGACGAGAAGGGAAAGGATGGGGGAGGGGGTGAATGAATTATTTGAAGGCGCACTCGTTCGTTTTTTTTTAATTTCGCTCCCGAAAGGGAGCTTAAAAATGTGAATATTAATTTTTTTGGCACGTCGCCGCTGTCAGGTTTACGTGGGCACGATTTTTCTCGTTATTATTTTTAGCGCCGAATTCGGACACGGCGCTGGCGCGAGCTGGTTTATTTATGGACGCGGAAAATTGTTGTTCGCGGAGTGTATTAATAACACCGCGGAGATCGATTATTGAATTTGGCGCGCTACTGCTGGTGCTGTAGGTTGCAGCAGTTGTTGTTGTTGTTGGGTCGAATTTGCCTTCCCGTAATTGAGTGTCGCCAAGTTTGGTCCTCGAAATGTTGGGAAAAATTATATCTTTCGTTGGTTGATTGAACGTGGATTTTCCGGCGTTCTGATTTTATTGATTTTTTTTTCTTTTTTAACAAAACGAATCGCATTGAGAAAAGCTTGGACCTATCGATTAAGATTTTACCGTAAGGTTTTAATTATAAATAATCCGTTCTTTTAATATACTTTCAGACGCCGGTGCTCCCGAAGTTATTGATCAGCGCAGACACGATAACGAACTGCGTTAAAGTTTAGCGTTGTACCTCTGAGTCTATTGACCTCTTGTAACTCTTTTGAACTTTACCTTCATACTCAAAAATATATCGTTTGGGAATAATTTAAGATTTGATGCAATTTTTAATTATTCAGAAGTTTTCAGGGTTCGAAAACTGGGTCAAATATAAGGGTGAGCTTGACTGCGTGCGAAGTAGGACACTTCAGTTTTTTTTTATGACGGTCGCGGTTGTTTAAAAATGTCTGATTCGAAAGGAAGATAGTTCCTTTTACAATGTTACTCTTATTCACCCAAGTCATTTGCAACAGTAGAAACGTTGATTATCATTATAGAAACTTACGTAGACTATATAACTCAATATTCGAGATTGTTCACATCGAATACTCGAAAAAAACAACATTTCACAACTAGCTTCCTATACACAAGCCATGGTCAAGCCCTCTACCAAACATGAATACATATCCGTCTAGTTCATCTGGAATCAGGCAGCAGTGCACACGGCTGCAACACACACGAGCTGATCGTGTTTTCGATCGCGCGTTCGTACCCTTGATTTAATATACATATCGGTATGCGCGTTCGCACGCTTTCAAAGGACCTATAGAGCCGAGGGAATATCGCCCTGGTAATCTGATTTTCGCCGGCAGTGCGCGCGAGTTTCCAACTCAGCAGTCTAGTTTCTCGTTTTGGACGGGAGAGTTCGGCTGTTTCGACGGGAACGTCTCCTAGAAACGCGCTTTCAGTTTTGCGGCTTCGAAATTGACGACGAGATTCTGAGAGATCGTGGATCAATTGTTTGCTTGGCTGTTTGAGTTCGATTCTTCGTGTTGGATCTGAATTTGAATTCAGCGAATCAGTATTGAAGTAGGTCAACCTCTAGGTGTGTATAAAGTCAGGGTTACACGGTATGTAACACGGCGTATCGGTTACTGCTGCGGAAGGAATTCATTCCCGAATATGCTGTAACGACTGTCTGTAACGCGATCGAAGCTACTAATAGATAAATCGCAATCTAAATTCAAATACGAAAGCTGCTATTCTCACTTTCCTGGGCTTTCACTACGCTCCCTTGAAATTGAAATTCTTTCCTCGGCTCTAATGTATTTGAGATGCGCATATCCGAGTATTTCTCGGGCTTATCGAAGCATCCGTTTTACGAGAAAACCGAACATCGCAATAATGCAGATCGTCGACCACGTGAATCACGCGGCCACGTTATCCATCGTTTCGTGGCTCTCGGAGAATCGCCCTCTTCCAGCCTTCTTCCCATGTAATTAAACGTCTGCAAGTGGGAGCAACAAAAACGCGCGTGCCTCTCGGAAACTGGAATTTCGCCGATAGAATAACACAGCAGCGACGCAGCGGCGCAATGTACCCGGATAAAATGATTCGATCCCGCGGCTCACGTATATACATTTCCCCGGGGGTTACAATACGGATATACGCGGGTCTTAAAAACTCGACTCGTTCTTTCGATGTTCGTACGATGTTCGCATGCTGCGGCGGCTCCTGGCGCTGGATAATTAATCAACAACGAGAGCCAAACAATGTAGCTGTGTCGAATAGCCCTCGATAGCGTTACATGTATCCATCTGATGCAACAATAATTCTCGCGCAAACAGAACTGTACACGATCAGCTGCGGGCACTTCGTTGCAACTTATCACTCAGACCGCGAAAGCACATACTCTGCGCCGGTGCGCATACACGACCGGGCGCGCACTTTTGAATTATACAACTGCGCTCGAGCGACTCGCGTACACACTATACATCACTCGCGGCGGTAGCGTATGCACTTCTGATATGCAAAAACGTCAAAAACTCGCTGCACTGCACCACTCGCGCGTATGCTAATTCTCATACATAGCCGTGGATTATATCCGTCTACGACGGAAGTCCGCTTCAACGCCTGTCTACTCGCGTGCTCGCTCGTATTTCTAATGCTAATGCTCGTAAGCGATTTATGCGTACATAGTCGAGCGTGTGCTTCCGCTGCGTACGCGCGCAGACAAGCAAAGATCGCGTTCGGGGTCTATCAGTGCGCGCGTGTCTTTGCAGGACTTATTCATGCATGCGATCGTGGCGAATGGGCGCCGACGCCCGACTTTGATATGCAAAAGCAGGCGTCAGTTCGATTGTTGTATTAGTTTTTCCCTTTATTGTTTCACCTCACTGCTTGCGCGTAGAGTATTTTTTCAAGAAAAATACCACCAAACCGAATGCATATCAAGAACAACAATCGGCGCGTGCAAAGTTTATAAACGGAACTCGGGAGCATTGAGCAAATAACAGTGCTTCCGAGAGAGAGAGAGAGCTGGCCAACAGTCGGTATTTAGTTGCGCTCGTTTACAAAGCAAGTGCGCGCTAGCGCTAATGAAAGTTCGCAACAATCTTCATTTATCCAAGCCGCTCTCGCGCACCTGAGAAATAAAGGCCACCGCGGTAGATCACACGAACCCGCCCGCGGAAGCATCCCCTTCGCGCTTTCCCTCCAATCCACGGTCGTACGCAGCACTTCCGCCGCTAAGCGAAAGAATAAACAGACACCCCGAGGCTGGAACAGCTTGACCCACACGGCGTCTAATCTCGGCGAAAGCCCTTAATCTCCGACAAACAATTTTCAAACAACAAATACTAGCGCGCACGGCCGCACGGAATCCGCGAGGGACGCGCTCTCGCGAGAAAGCCCGCAGTTTTGCCGCATTGCCGCGGTTTCATACTCGGCGCGGAGCTAGCACGTGAGTACACTCCTGCGTTTATATTGAATTATATAACACACGCCGAAATGTGCGCTGGAAGCTGCACAGAGCCGTGAAGAATGGGGGCGGAGATATGTTAGTGCGCCGTGAATTTTAGACGGGCTGACAGAGCTTCGGTTTGTGAGGGTATTCGTTTTTTTTTGGGGGGAGAGATCTCCGCTGCGCTCCGAGATTTGATGCGTTGGTTATTCAAAAAGACATCTCCTAGATTTTCGCTTCCAGCTTCTAGAGGAAGTTTTCCGTATACCTGAGCAGAATTTTTGGATCCGGTGGAAACAGCTCGTGGTTTATTTAACGAGGAGGCAGACGAAAAATTAAGACTGTAATTTCAAATTCACGTCGTACGGCGGCTAAAAGAACTCGGCGAAGACGCGCGAAAAGTCAAGTTTGGAAAGTCGAATTTGTTTCCGTATTAACGACGACGACTGCGGGAAACCGCCGACAAGGCGTCCTTCGCAAAACGAAACTTTCCGAATCAAAAGTAACTCAACAATCCGCAATTATAATTACATCTAGGTCAAAGCGGCCGCACCTAGTTAACAGCGCGAATTACGGTGGCTAGCCCCGAAAACTTTTCAATTTCTCCCGACAGGCCGGAGAGCGCGCAAACAAAGCCGTTTGGAAATCCAGAAATTCCGGACTGCAACAATGATCTTCATTGAAACTGCAGCAGCAGCTCGAACAGTCTAAAGAGAGCAGGTATGAAAAAAGGGAGAAGAATTCCCAGTCCTCCTAGCCTCAGTCTCCTCTCCGCTAAAATGAAAAGAGCCCCAGAGACTCGGAGAGAACGAAAAAGACGCTCACGCTTCGGTTTCGAGATAATAGACTTACAGCGGAGGTGCTCCGCGCATACGAACTATCGCGCGATCTCGTACATGCACACGGCACACGGAGAGAGAGAGAGAGAGAGAGAGGGAGAGGGGGGGGGGGGAAGGAGAGCGTGTGTGTACACACATACACGGGAAACTGCACATAAGCAGCGGGGCGTATTGAGACTCACGAAGGGGGAGTCTGTATCAGCGTGCATTCGCAATCTTCGACGTGTATGCGCCCCAGCGCTGCTGCCGCTGCTAGCGACAATAGAGCCTCAGCTCTCGCTTATTTTCCTTCTTGGCTGCAACACCGCGTGCGCTTCCCTCTACGCTTTTTTTGTCTTTCCCCTCTACTTCTGCTTCTTATTCTCCTTCCTCTTCGCTTCATCCTCTTATACACCGCCTCGCGTACAATGGCGAGGTGAGGGCTTTTGTCTTGCAGCTCCCGAGCGTTCGCGAAATAAATTGGCGTTTTTACGGAACCGCGAGGTAATAGAAGAGTGAGGAGGCCAGTGGGGCTTTTCCTCTCGTTTCTAGCTTTGGGTAACGCGCGTAGTGTGGCGAGGATACCTGTGATACGGAGGAGGCTCATGGGAAAACGATTAGGGTGCGTACAACAGCTCAGCCGTGGCGTGCGAGGCGCGAGCTTTATCGCAGGCCCGCGCAATTTACTGCGACGAGCCTCGAGATATACAGCCGCTGTGGCCTGCTGCCTGTGTGTGTGTGTGTGTGTGTGTGTGTGTGTGTGTGTGTGCAGTGGACGTATAAGCACGCGCGAGTCTGTGTGGATGAAAGAAGTAGATATACCGAGGGAGAGCCAGCCAGGAGTTGGAAGGAGAAAGTGAGCTACGAGGAATTCGCCCGGCATGTTCGATAAAAAAGCTGATGCGGGAAGAAACGAATTTGCCACACGAGGAAGTAATTTTGAGGCTATTAAATTGCGGATAGGTGGAAGTGCATATTTTTGCATACTTCCTTCCAAAAAAAGATATAAGGCTTCGGAATTCCAAATACAAAGCAGAGATAATACCCTTAAAACATAATCATTTCACGAATTATTCACTTCGTGGTAGCTCCACAAACTTTTGTCTCTCTTCTCTCGCTCTCGCATCAAAACACTATACGCACATAACTCCGATGAAACAACAATAACGCGGCAAACCTCTAGACACTCCCATCCCATCAGAGCCACTGCCTCGCGAAATTTCTCTAACCAAATTCGCCGAGCGCAAACACATACGCACCCCTGGCATCAGGGGCACGCGCGCGGAATATTTCGCAAACGGCAGCCGACAGCACTTTCTTTTGACTCTCCGATCACGAATCGCGGCTGTCGGATATTTTCGCATTCCTCGGGAGTTTGCCGCACAATGAATATGCGAGCGACGATCGCACCAGCTATTTATGCGATTCGCTCTCGCTCGGTCCCTCGTGCGCTTTTTTCTCTATCCTCACGAACGCACGGATGCCGCGGAAAATTGACAAGCGATCGCGATAAATATTAAGCGAAAAGGAGAGAGAGAGAGAGAGAGAGAGAGAGAGAGAGAGAGAGAGAGAGAGAAAAATAGTCGTTTATTGTATTATGATGCGGTGCGTGATATCCCGCCGGTTGCCGATTGAAAAGCGGTGAGCTTTTTCGCACTCGCGGTGAGGACCGTGTATAGAGGAGCGGTGGCAGTTTTTTACGCTTGATTTTGAATCGAGTGTAATTGGTTTTCGTTTGCCGATCGAATTTCATTTCAAGGTAAATAGTTCGGAAGGGCGTCGTTCGTGTATGTGCGCTGCAAAGTCACAGGAATAAATCAAAGTGGGCTTAAGACAAGCGGAACAAATTTTGTTTTACAGTTTTTATTTTCTATTTATTGTATTAAAAGAGTAAACCACTGGAGCTGGAATAAGCTACGACTTTACTTCCTTGTCGGTTAATCGATGTACTGTACGTTTTGAGAAGAAAATTTGGACGCGCCGCTTCATTTAATAAATCACGCTATTTTTCATTAACATCGCATCACACGAATATTTTCCTCGAACGGGCATATGCAGCTTGCGAGAGATTCATCAACGCCAGATAAATTTATTATTCTCGCGAGTGCGAGCGTAATTTCGTAGAGGAGCGCGCGAGACGCGTGATAATGACACGAATAATTTCGACCGCCTGTTGATGAATTATTCTTTTTACGCGCGCGCGTGTGTATCCGTATATAGCTCATAAGTATAACGCATTCGCGCGAGTCAATCACGCTAATTGCTTTTCGAGCAATATAAATGGCAGGTATAAATCGTTTTAATCAAAGTGAAGTGCTTTTAATCTATTATAAATTTTAATTTTGCGAGCGCATGCACGCGCGAGCTTCACGTCTGCTGTTGATGTACCCAACACGTGTATAGCATTCGCAAACTCCTCGACTCGGGGATATTAATTCTAAAAACGTGACTGCACCTGATGAATTCTATTCATTAGTAGTTCCGCAGGCTTTAATCCATCAAATTGTTATTTCGGGCTTTCTTTGATAGGCGCATGAGATACCGGATTCCGAGCTGTATGTGCTTAGTGATTAAGCTAAGTGTATACAGACATCCGCTGTAATCAATCACAAGAGGAAAAATCTTTCATTGGATCGAAACCGTTCAAAGAATATATGAATCTGTGTGTTCACAAAAACTGATATAGCTTAGATACGCATACCTGCAAGCGTATATTGGTCTACGGCTTAAATTCATATCAAATATAATAATAGATGTATGTACAAACTAGAGGAACCACTCTCTTATCTTCGATATTTATGCTTCTATGGATTTTGACGAACCGTCTATGTCGCAGTTGTCGACTACCATTTTACGTTTGATACGAGCATATTTTATCGATCTTTGCCTAGCGTTCTTTCCGCAGTTTATATCAGGCACAAAATCACGTGTGTATTCAGATGACATCATAACACTCGTAGGTGGGACCGAGTCGAAAACAAATGAGACCAAAATAAACAGATTATACTGGAGCTTACGTCAGCTAGATCTATAACGAGATTTCACGGGGGCATTACGTAGTGTATTATACGGATCGGACTTTCCACGAAAACAAAATATCGCAGCTTTTGCACAGAAAAAACGTCGGGCTTAATCCTGTCCATGCACTGAATGCTAATCCTCCTCCCGCTAAAGCACATGATTTTCAAACTCGCCATCAGCCAGGTGAATAACTATAGCACAATTACAAACTCCAAGCCCGAAAATCGCCAGCTCCTGCACGCTTCGTGTGGATTACGCTCTGCCCTCGAACGTAACTGCTCCAAAATTTCAAATACAGCCAGGCTATAATGCGCGTGCATGCAGTTGAGCACACTTCACGCTCGATAGCCGGCGCATTCTTGGTTCGACGCGTAAAACTCTCTAATCAATCCGATGGAATTTCCATAAGCTTGTGCCAAAGTTCAGAGAACTATATATAGCAATTCGTCGCGCCGATGACTATGATACTCTTCTTGGAACTCCCGCCAAAATCAGGCTGAAGATCCGGTGTGATAAGGAAGATGATCATCGGGCGCTACTCGGGAAAATTAGTTAGTCAAGCTACGCCAGTGTCTTCTCTCCGAAGGCTCGTAAACACGTGCGCACGTGCATATATACACTGCAGCTATGTGTACGTAGTGGAGCAGCAGGGAGGAGGAAAGGGGTTTCTAATTTGCCAAGCAGATGAACTAGCTGTTATTTGGACGGGAGCGAAAGAGGAAGTGATGAGTCTCAGCCAGTTTCGATTGATGCGAGATATCAAACTGTACTATACTTATGTATAGATATTAGGTATAGCGGGCCGGGTATTCGAGTTAGCTGTCGTCTATGAAGACTATAGAGGGAAGAGGCCTCATCCACGAAGGAGGAAGGATGCACAGCACGTGCGCGAGCACCTACACGTATATAATATCTCTGAATGCAAGTAGACTGTGTGCACGCCAGGCTGATCTTGGCAGTGGTTCTATTTACGTAAGCTCGTGAGCCTCGATTACGAGCTTAGTTCGCAAGTTATTACGCTGTTTGATCAAAATCTCCGATACCCGCGCGCTCGCCCCCCCCCCCCTGCCCTCCTACTCTTCCCCTTTGCACTCTGCAGTCTTTTACATGTCCTAGACCTGGCGCAGTGCGCTGCGCGCACTGTAGTAGACTATTAATTCATTAACTTATTAAATGAAATATAAATGCTTGATTGACATTTTTAATATTTGTTTTCTATCGCGGAAATATGTCAAACTTTACACATTCATTTCGCGCTTATATAAATTTCAAAATTGCCGCGGTTTCGTCGCCAACTTTCTTTTAAAATTTTAAGGTTATGTCTCAACTCAGTTCGTGTCAACATTCACATCATGTTTCTTTTTGTAACAATAATAATATTTACAATACAGAATGTTACAAATGCACAAATTATAATTTTATATGTATTATATTATTATATTACATTTTTAATATTAGAATCAATTTTAGAAATCAAAAAATTCTAACGATGCTTTTGACGAATGCGCACTATATGAGCCAATCAAATTGACGCATTCTTGGCTTCACTTCATCTGCTCATGACTTTTTTATATAGGGATACGTACACAGCAGCTAGCGCGTGTTCGGAGCCTCTGCTCGGCGAGGTTGTATATTAATTTCGCGTCGAGCGCCTATAGCTAGGACTTTGGAGTCTTCAACTGTTCCAGGTTACGCGATGTACCTTACCTGTTTAATTAAAAAACCCCTTCAATGCATATTTCTTACTCATTTTAATATTCACATAGAGAAAATAATGAGATCCTGACAGAATGCAATTCTATACGTTATTCTTGTGGCTAATTTTCAATATTAGCTCGTCACACATGGCGTCGGAAATGTGTAACAATGAGAATCTTTGACTAATTAAAAATGTTCATTCACGACTGCTATAATTTAACAATTGAACGAACTTACCTAGTGAAGTTCAATTGGAATTGTATGAGCGCCTCCTCCGAGAAGATCAAATGGTAGTCCCTCTACTTTGCTACAGTGTTGCCACACTTTTTAAAGAATAAATGAAAAACCTAGCACGCGGCGGCGCTGCTCTGCCGCCATCGTCATCCTTTAAAGTATTGTCATATCTAGGGTAATTATCTATATTTATAAATTTATAGATAATTAGGGTCACTATTTACATTTATGTGATTAGGATTTTTCCGATTCATATGAATAAAGGGTGGGTTTGATCTTCTCGGAGGAGGCTTCACTAGGTAAGTTCGTTCAATTGTTAAATTGTATTTCGCGCCTCCTCCTCGAGATCAAATGGTAGATGTTAAAAGTTACGGCAATAACAAGTTTTATTAATTTTATTATAAAATTAAGCCTTTATTTTTATAACATTAGTGTAATGCAGAAGTGATAGCGAGGTTCTTTATTTAGAACAGTGCTTATAACAAATATTCGTTAGAGCTTTTTTTTTTAATTAGCTATAGTAGATATTCAGCCTTGTAACACAGTTAATGCAAAACTTTGGTCATTGTTAACAACCTCTCTGTTATAAAATTTCGCAAATGTCTCCGATGTTTTTGACCAACCTGCAGTTTTTCTGATTAAATCTAAATCCACACCCAATCTTTTTGCGGCTGACGTAGACGCATGCCGAGTACTGTGAGCTGTTAAAACTGTCGTATCTATTCCACTACTCATTAATGCATCTTTTACCCACCGACTCAACGTCTGAGCAGTTACACTTTTGATCGGCTTGTTTGTAGAAATAAACAATTTTTTTAAATCCTTACGTATTGATCTGGTTTTTTCTAAGTAAAATTTAAGCGTGTTAGCTGCACAGATCTTTTCGTTTGAGTAAAATGGGAGTGTTAAAATTGGTTGCGTCGAGTTTCTTTTCGTTGTTTTAATACGATCGGTTATTAGAATCTCTATATTGTTTGTATTAATTTTTATATTATCTATATCAATTAACGAGAAGGTTTGCATACAGTGTGCAGTGACCAGCGCGAGAAGGGTAATAAGTTTTTTAGACAGGTCCTTCAAATCTAAATTTTCATTGGCTGGCTGTGATTGCCAAAATTTGAGAACGATCTGTGGGTCCCACGTGCGGTCGTACTTGGGTCTCGCTGGTCTCGATTTAGATATGCCTTGAAAAGACCTTTTCATTCGCGAATCTTGTGCAATGTCTTCAGCAATGATCAATGATGAAGCGGATCTTATACCATTTAGTGAGCTATAAGATAATCCTTTTTCATATTCGCCTGTTAAAAATGATATTACAGATGATATATTCGGCTTGAAGACATCTATGTTGTGATCATTGCAAAATTTCCACCATTTCCTAAAGGATATGTCGTAGTTCTTCAAGGTTGTGTTGCAGATAGACGAGATCATTATCTCCATGGCAGCTTTTGATACACCTTGATTTTTCATCGTTTGGCAGATAACCTGCCTACCACCAGGGTATGGTCTTTCCATAATGGATGTGGCGTCCTATTGCATGAAGAAAGGAGATTAATATCGGGTTCAAATGATATTTTTTCGGACCGTAACATATCATGGAAAACAGGGTACCACGGCTGAGCGGGCCATTCTGGTACCACCATTATTCCTTCCGCTCCATCCTTTTTTATTTTTCTTAAGGTTTTCAGTATTATGCTGAAAGGAGGAAAGGCATAAAAATCAAGCTCTTTCCAACAGAGCGTAAACGCGTCAATCGACTCAGAGCCTGGGTCCTTTTTCCATGATACGTATCGGTTGCATTTTTTGTTCGAATAGTTCGCAAACAAGTCGATTTCAGGTTCTCCAAACGTGGATATTATTTTATGAAACGCGTTCTCCGATATTTCATATTTCGTTTCAGGTTCTAACCTACGTGATTCGACATCTGCCTCGAAGTTCTCTTTCTATCTGATGTACGAAGCGAAAATAGAAATTTGTCTGCTTTCACATCACTGCCAAATCTCTTTTGTTATATAATTTAGGTTTTCGAACTGGATACCTCCCATCCTATTTATATAAGAAACGGCCGTGGTGTTATCAATTCTTAACGGAATGTGTACATTATTTAGATTTTTGGCAAAACATTTCAGGCCAAAATACGCTGCTTTCAATTCTAAATAATTTATGTGATATTCTTGCTCACGTTCTGTCCAAAATCCACGAGCTCTTACACTCTTGTATACCGCGTCCCACCCAGTAGTGGACGCATAGGAAAACATTTCTAACTCAAAGTCTGGAGTTTCTATTGAATTAGTACCAGATAAAATTTGCGTTTTCCAACAGTCGTAGTCGACTCTACTTGGACTGAGTAACATATTTGCATTGTAATTTCCATTACTATTAACTAAAGCTAAATATTTTTCTCTCTTAAAGCTTTTAGTGTATATCCAGCTAAACTTAATGGCAGGACAACAGGCTACAATAGTACCAATAAATTTGGCAAAATCAGGAATTTTACATTTTGATAGAGAGCTGAATTTATCTATTAATTTTTTGATATTTTTTTTTCCTCGGGGAGTTCTAACGCCATTTTTACTGAGTCAATCCCAAAAACTTGCATCTTTGAATTGGTACGCTTTGACATTTTTTCTCGTTTATAATAAAACCTAGACTTTGCAGAAGTGTACGTGTTTTATTTTAATATTATTTTCGCATTCCATTTTCGTGTTTCCTAGTAGTAAAAAATCATCAAGGTAAAGGACCGATTGTAGACCTGCTCTTCTTAAATGAACTACTACAGGTTTCAATAATTTTGTAAACACCCAGGGTGCTGTACACAGCCCAAACGGCAAACTAGTAAATTCATACAACTCTTGGCAAAATTCAAACCTTCAATATTTTCTGTGAGAGGGATCAACGGAAATTAAATAATACGCGTCTTTTAGGTCTATAGTAGCCATATAACAATTATGATCTATGAGCTTAGTAGCTACTTTATGATCCTCCAACTTAAAATGCTCTGTTCGAATGTACTTATTCAGATCCTTAAGATTAAAAATAAATCTAGATGAATTATCTGCTTTAGGCCTTAAGAAAAACCCCGAGAGAAATTGCCCATCGACAGGTTTACAGTTTACTATAGCGCCTTTCTCTAAGAGCTGAATTATATCAAACTCGAGGCCTCGTTATCGTCAGCCTTAGATAGTTTACTTATAACAGGCGTAGTTTGATAAGGTGTCGAGATTAACGGAATTTTATATCCTCTTATCCATGCTAAAATATTTTGGTTGGACGTAAATGTCTTCCACGCATCATAAAAATATGTTAATCGGCCTGCTATAGAACTTACAGAAAGGCTTAGCGTCTCTTCTGGTAGTAATTCCTCTTGTAAGAAGACTTGTAGCCACTGTTGTGCGATCTCTGGTGATCGGACTTCTGTGATCCCTGTTTGCGGTTTGCAGGTGCTGTTGTTGAAGATTTCGCCCCGCTCGACACCCCCTGTCTGACCTTGTTTGTTGTGCGTGGAGAGCGGGGGCTTGAAGTTTTTTGTACTCTTTGTCGATGAGGATTTGGGCACCTTTAATTCTCCCGCTGATTGCTCAATAAGTTTCGCCGCTTTCAAGTTTTCTGACAATTTACTGCCAAAGAGAAACTCGTCCGTAGCAGTTTTGCGTAATGTGTCTTTCGTTGCATTATTCACATTAGCCACAATTAGGCTCCTACGTATTGCAGTTTCGTCATGCATTGAGTCTGCTATAAGTCTGCATACGTCGCTCAGAACTTCAATAATCGATATATCGTCGGCTTAGCTGATTCTTTGAGTAAAAATGACGATATAGTCTTCCCAAGTCCTGACAGACACGCAACCAGCTTTTGCTGCTTCAAGATAATTCTCTTGTCTCTTGTTCGAGCTACTTCGTTCATAGCGTGGTCTACCTCTTCATTTAAATTTGAGGGGTCCAAAAAGGTACAGTTCGCAGGCGGAGGATATTTTTTAATCTCTTTCTTCTGATGGTAAGACCAATGAAAGAATGTCTGCCCAGCGTACATCGAAGCTCGAATGGACTGGTGGAGTTAGCGCTCTTTCCTCATTTAGTCTCTTTCCAATGACGTTTATAACGTCCTCGCTGAGAGCATGTTCAGAAGGAGCGTTCGCATCTCCCGTTGCGGCGTCGTTGGCTTTTCCGCGATCGCCGGCAAGTGACGCCACCCCTCGGCGATTCTCTTTGTTTCTCTCCAGCGATGACGCGTTTGACGAGGAACGGCTTCCCTGCGAACGTGGATTCGTGCCTGTTGACAAACCATTAGGATAATAGTTAAATTCTTCTCTTACAAAATAGGTTTGAAAGAAATGGTTTCTTTATTATGTCAAGCAGATTAGATCCTGCACGGCTATAGATGGACAGTAAGGACATCCAGCTTAGAGGTTAGGCCTCTGCGACATAACTCTTTGAGTTAGTCGAGATTTCATACTAGCGCGTAGCAAGCAGTCAAGGAATAGGTCTCTTGAACCACCATTGTTCGCGTAAAATTAACGCTACAAAGCTACAAAACAAACCTAGGCTGCTGCTGCTGCGACTTAAGCGTTCACTCTCCGACCCGCTCGAGCTCGATTTTTCTCGGTATCGTGAGTGCTTCTTTCTTTTCTTCACTAATCTCTTGAGTTGTTTTAAGAGTCTTCTGTCATCCTCCGATGAAGAATCACGGCGTCTCGACTTCTTCTTCCCCATATTTTTTGATGAACTCTGCGTAAACGATGTGGCTCTTCCGGCACAAAATAAAGGAATGACGATGGCGGCAGAGCAGCGCCGCCGTGTGTGCGGTTTTTCATTTATTCTTTAAAAAGTGTGGCAACACTGTAGCAAAGTAGAGGGACTACCATTTGATCTCGAGGAGGAGGCGCGAAATACAATTAAATGGAAGCTCGCAATAAAATATGAATTCAATCGATTTCATAAAAACACGACTCACAGTGTCGACATAATCATAATCATATTCTTCTTTCGTAAGAAAAATCGAGTCCGCTCAATAATAGAATAAAAAAAAGCGCCAGTATCAAGAGCTTTAGAAAAATTTGCTCGATCAACAAGTTTCTCGCAGCCCGTGCAGTCGCTAATTAAAAAGCACTTTCACCGACCGCGCCGTACGTTTTTAATTAAGCAAAAATCGAAAATTAAAATCTGTTTACAAACTCCCCCTCGGTACTGCGGACCGAAAATTATTGTATTCACCTCGAGTCGCTGCGTATAAGCTTAAAAAATCCAGTCACGCTTCCCGGCGAATTTTCGAGTGAGCTTCGCGAAGCGAAGAATAATAAAAAAAGGGGCACGGGCAGGGTAGACTCGCGCTTGCGCGTACATAAATGAAAGCGCGCGACGCCGCGAAATTGCGCGGCAATGAAAAGCTCCGCGGGTCGCTGCAAATTGCGGCTCTGCTGCGCTGCACTGCCGGCATAACTCGGGCCGAGCGAGCCGCGACGATAATTGTAACGTCCGGCACGGCTGTTTGATTTACGCGGAAGCGCGCACGCGGCCGCTTCGGTTTATGGTTTTTTACGCGCCGAGCTGTGCGAATCGTAACCGAGACTCGCACCGTGCGCGATAATTTCTGTTTGTTCCGACCCCTTTTTTGTCGTGGGAAAAGTGAGTTTGACTTTTTTTCGCAGTGAAGCGAGACTGCCACATAATGCGCGCCTGCTTTACGGCTTTTCGCGGGGATAATTGGCGCTTTGCGCGCTGCAATTTACAGCGTGCTGTTTTTACAGATTTCTGCAGCCGCAATCAACGTTTGAGCTTGCGCTTGTGTGCTTTTTATTTTTCCACCTAATTTTGATTCGGCTCTCCATATGCACGCAGAAACAGAGTTATAAGCCTGTTGTACTTACATAATGAGCCATTTTCTCGTCAGTGAGATCAATTGAAATTTTTACGGTCATCATTCGGACTTACCTAAAACAGAAAAAAAATGATTCAATTGATGTTTGCGAGCTGATGATTTATTTTCTATATCGGTTATTCAATTAGGGAACCCGATTCTTCAGATAAACAACCGCTCCCACAGGCGTGACGGAGCTCTCTATAATTACTC
This sequence comes from Trichomalopsis sarcophagae, assembly GCA_024372645.1. Classification (NCBI taxonomy): domain Eukaryota; kingdom Metazoa; phylum Arthropoda; class Insecta; order Hymenoptera; family Pteromalidae; genus Trichomalopsis; species Trichomalopsis sarcophagae. The sequence continues at coordinate 7,586,217 of QLSS01000002.1, forward strand.
TTATACCAGCCGGAAAAAAGAGCGCATACGCACGAAGCTACAACGACAGTCATAACTCCTCCGCGGTCATTTGATTTACGAGGCGGCGTTGGCAGCTAGACCATAGACGCCGACGTCGGCGGAGTTAAGCGGCCCTCGTCAAGGATTGCGAGCTCGTGTTTTATCTCGCGCAATAAAAACGCTACAAACGATCGTATATATTCCATTGTGCAGCGCGCTTATACGTAGCTGATGCCGAGAAGCTAGTAGTAGCAGCGTGAAAGAGGAAAAAAATACGCGGAGGGTCCTCTTATCAGTCCCGACACGACCACTTCGTCGAGAGGCGCGCGCGCCGGCTGTAATCGCGACTCACTGAGAATCCGCGCGCGCGCTTCTTCCCTCGAGCTTTTTTCGCGCATTGTTCTCGAAATTCACTGGCGTGCGCGTGCATACGCGCCGGGAACAATGAGAGAAAAAGGCGCCAGAGCGAGAGCGAAGAAGGAAAAGAGAGAGAGGAAGTAGAGAGTGAAGGTAAGGCGTCGCGACATTATTGTGCGTTGCGGATGCAGTGCGAAGAGACTGGAAGCCTCTTACTTCCGCTCGCTAAAATCCTATCGCGCCACGTTGTTCCTTTTTTATCTTTCTCTATTTTGGCCGCCAGCTCTCTCTCTCTCTCTCTCTCTCTCTCTCTCTCTCTCTCTCTCTCTCTCTCTCTCTCTCTCTCTCTCTCCTTTGCTGCTTTGCTTTCTCGCTGTTTTTCCGTTTTTGGACTGCATTACCGCTGTTTAGAGTCAAGATCTACGAGGTGAATTTCAGAAAGTCGCTTCGCCTTTGTGTCTCGAGGCTTTTGTTTCGCAAACTATCCAATTACTTTTGCCGACTCGGATTTCAAGCGAATGGTTTCTTATGCACAGTCTGCATTACTGCCATGTGCGGATTGTGGACAACTTTTTCGTTAAAATATGCGAGGTACAGATTACTAATTTATATTCTGATGGACAAAAACTCGCGGTATATGTTGTCAACTGTTATTACACGCCAAAGTTCGTAATGCCATGTAAAGCCAGATGGTGATATACATTTTATATGTGCGGCTGTGTGTTTTCTCACCACAGGGAACGACTTAGTTATGATGCATTAGAGGCACGTTTTGCACAATATCTACTCAGCGCACCGTCCATTTTGAATTGTGTAATTTTTTCGAAATTTTATTCTTTCGTTGGTCGCTGGTATAACTAAAATAGACTTGCAAACATGTTATAAGAACAAACTCCGGGTAACTACTTTTAAATAAACAGACAATTCATTGCAAATCACCTGCAGTAACGATAAAGTCCGAACTAAGTCGAGCAATTTAAAAAGAGAGGGGAACTCATTATCGAGGCGATCGCTAAAACTTTATTTAATCCAGTTCGTAAGTGCTCAGACAAATCGATTTCCGGAAGCGCATCACCGTCGCTGTACGTTTACTAGAATTTTGATAAAACTCGCCTTGTATTCCTCGACTCCGAACAATCCGAACTAATTTTTCAAACCATTAATTTCGATAATATTATTATTATTATTTTTTTTTTTTCATGAATTCGATAGATATGGCCTTTAAAACGCCAGCTCGGTATGAAAAACCTTTTCATGCAAACTGACGAAACTATAATTAAAATCTTTACTTTGACAATTTACAGTGGTGCACTGTATTCAACGCGACTATATTCAAAAAGTAATAAAGAACGAACACGAAAAGTCTAAATGAAAGAGAAGAACGTCCTCTTTTTGAATTCTCTTCCGAGAAAGGAAGAAAAAAACTTCTTTGTTAAAGGAAGATTGCTTTTTCAACTGTTCGACATCTCGCTCCCTCAGTAGACATTTTTAAAAAGGCAAAAATTGATCGGCAGCGTCCAAGAGCCATTAAAAAAGTATACACGTCGCGTATCGAGCTCTCTGCGGATGACGTATACGCAGGGGCCACAGGGAAACCGCCGATGTAGCGCAATGTGCGGTAACGTCGTAAACCCGGAAGTTATTTTTTCATGTTTGACGGCGGCATAATGAAATTGGATATACCTCCTCACGAAAACTTTGCGGGAGTAGTGCGAGCGCATTAAAGAAGTAGAGACGCCGAAGTTTCCAGGCCGCGGGGGAAGGGCGAGTCCGCTGAAAATTCTGGCTACTGAATAAAAGATTGGATTTGCGCATTAGAAAATGGAAAAAGCGCGCCGCGCGATTCTTCCTTCGAACGCTGTGTCTATAGAAGATTTTCATGAAATTCATTGCCCGAAGCTCTCGGCGCGGAAGCGTGCATTTGCATTTCCATCGAAACAAACAGAGCAAAGAGAAGACGCTATCCCGATAAACCCGTCAACCCCCCGTAAATCAGGAAATCCACCAAATGAAGCGAAATCTTTGTCAACAAGCGCGTGGAGCTCCCCATGTGAAAAATACGTCCAGCCGCAAAAGTTAATAAAACGCAATAACACACGGGCGGCCATCCATCTCACTCCATCTGCCTAGTCGTCGTCGACTTTTGGCCCAGACGACGGGTCTACGTCAAACCGACTGCGAAATCTCCTCGATTGGCGCTCTGCTCCGAAATTAATCCAACTCCACGCGTGCTTGTCCCTCGCCACACACGTACGAATGCCGAGAGGTGGATAAAGAGGGTGCATCGCTGGCCCGTGGCGGAAAGTCGAATGCGCGCGCGCGTCGGGAAATTGGATCGCTCCCCCCCCCCTTCTCTCGTTCTCCGTATACTCCGTGTAGCGCGGACGAATAACCGAGCGAGAGTGAGAGGACGAATGTGTGTGTGTACAGCGGCACGGATGCGCATCGGAGCAGCCGGACTGCAACGGAACTCGGCTCATTTTCGTGCGGCGATGTCGCCTAGTCTCGGGAGGAATGGGACTTCCGTCGAGCCGTGCACCGCCGGATAATTCGGCGCTCGTCGTTTCGCAGGCTTCGTTCGCGTCGCGCCGCGTGCCTCGTGCGGCCGTGTGTATAACGCCCGGGATATATTGGATGCACGGCAGCGCAGCTCAGGGAATTTCGAGGGGTATTCCTCACGCCGAGTTCTAGCCCGATGCTCCAGTACTAACTCTTCGTATTAAACGTGCAATTGCCGGCCGGGTCTCGATGTTTGTATGTTTGCGGACGCGGGATGCAGGCTCGGCCTGTGCATACTAGCCTTCGAGTTGACAAAAGCTTAGAGCGAATGAAAGTATGACCGATGCTTTCGGATTTTCGAAAGTGATTTCTATTTTACAGCCCCTGCTCTGCCAGGCCCCGCAAATGCATGTTTCGCATCGACATAACAGACCCGTCGACTTGCGGCGTACACGCACTGCCTATACGCCAGCCCCATGCATTTACACTTCTACCCATTCGAGTCAGCCGCTGGCATTTCAGTTAACCCACGCGCGGATGCAGCCGAGCGTAAGCACTTCTTCGTCAACTGCAGCAGCAGCGGTTGCCGGGGCTGCTGTCGCCGACCGGTTGACGTCGGCCTTTTGTCGCTACCGCTGCCGCGGTGCGGCCTCGAATTTATGGCTGATTGATGAGCGCGCAATAATGGTCCGGAAGCTACCGCGCGCCGAAAACCACCGCGCGGGTTTAGAAAGCCCGGGATTTCGGCTATCGCCGGCCGCCGACCAGAGTGCCACCGCTCGTTGGCGCGATTAACGCCCACCGGCCGTTTGCCCTTAAAGCTCGTCGTCCCTGATGTGCTTTTCACAGAGATCAGTGTGTGTTTTTCGGGATTATTTCGGCCTCTTCCAGTGGGATCACGATTTCGGGAGTTTTTGCATACGAATTAATGCGTATACGAAAGTAACTGCGATAACCACTTACAATTAGCAAACTCTATCTCTATTTACGTTGGCGAAATTAATTTCTTTTTCTGGAGATGAGGGCATTTACCCCCTACGGCATGATGGATTTTTTCTGCCTCACGAAGGAATTCTGCTACCATCCTAACAAGCTTCGCCTTCTTCCCCCATGGTAGACAATTTTTTTTCGGAAAAGTTATGGGTCTTGTAATTGATGTGGTTTATCGATCACGACTCTTTGTAATTGCGTTGTCTTTAGCAGCTGCAGCTATATTTGTATTGTTATTTGGGTTGGAAATTACAGAGGAGGCTTAATCAAACCGTAAAATAATTGTACACGTGCACATTACCTAAAAATGGATGGATGAAACATATAATCTTCTATTCCATTCATTAGTACGATCGATTTTGCATTACCTATGAAGATCTGCACCGTGCTAATTATTAAGTCGGCCGTAATTTCCAGAAATATCCCAGATTATTCCGCGCGATCGCTTACATCCGCTGGAGAATATTCGCTAAAATTAATATTGGCAAGCTGTCCCTAAACTATACCTGTATAGAAGATTGAACGAAAATAAAGAAAGAAATGGCAGTTTTTATTTGTAAATCCTTCTTTCTTCATACGTCTATAGCCTACCTTTCAGCAACCATAACAATTCCCGTACATCGACAAACAAACGCGTCAGAACAGAGAGAAGCGGAAAACCTTCCACACAGGGAAACATCGAGAAGAACTAACGCGTCGGGGGAAAAATTCGAAACACCGAGCTCTCCCGCACCGCCTGTAATATCACAGCTACATCGATGCCGTAAGGGGGGAAGAATACCGCGATATTGGCAAAATAACTGGGAGCGCGCAGCTCGGAAGCACGAATATGACCCACGCGCAGCTAAGAAAACATGTCTTCGGTAGGTCTATCGAGCCACCCTAGGATTTTCTTGGATTTCCTCCGGCCGTCGCATATTTGCATTTCGCCGATACTCCAGGAAAAAGCTTCTTCTCTCAGCCTTCTCTCTCGCGCGCGTACGCCTTGACAAATCGACGAGATAGGTTAGCGAGCTTCCAGAGGAATTACGGGGAAGAAGGAGCGGCAACGATATTCCCCACGCTATCGGCAGTACAGTACACGTCTTCAGTTGGGCGTCGATAAGAGGAGGCTCTCCCGCGGGAGATGAGAACGAATGGCCGTGGGAACGCCGGCGCGCTTTTATATGCAATGCGTCCGGTGCAAGCTATTGATTTTGCGATAAAAAAATAGCCGCGGCGGAGAAAGGATGATCCGGTCGAATGAAAGCGCGAAAAATCTCGGATTGGTTTAATGGCCGGCGTGATTCGTGTTATTTGACCAGCCGATTCACCCCTTGAAAAAGCAGAGCTCTTTCGCGGACACTTTCGAGAGCTTTGCACTTGGCTTGAAAAAATGCTTTCGTTGCTTCGTACAGATGAGTTTGTGAAACTTTGTAATCGATGCAAAAGTTCGAGATACGATATTTAATTATAATGAATTCTCGTTAACTCGGCTAGATGTATTCACCGATCACTCTTGTTCTACGTGCGACCACGGCGAACACGCAGTCGTCGTCGATCAATAATCTTGTTTGCGCGACGATAAACTTTCCGTCTCGCTGAAATTCATGAAGCTCTTACTCCCTTAGCAAACGCGCGCATTCTCGCACACATACGTGGACGCTGGATGGTTAGCGAAGCGGCGAGGCTTGCCGGGAATGAAATTTCTTCACTCTCATTTCCACTATTTTCTCGAGGACTTTTGGAACTTGGCGAGTCCCGATACAAGATCGTCGTCGGCGAAAGAGAAAAAGCACGAGAGAGAAGTAGTAGTTCCGGAAAAGGGAGAGAGAAAGACCGAGCGGAAACATCGCGCGAAGAACTTTTCAATTCGATTCGCGCGTAGTCAGTCGTCGAGCGAAGGACGGAATTGGCGTTCGCTATGAACGAGCCGTTACCTGGCGTCGCTGATAGCTTTTTCCGAACGAGCGTGAAAAAAGCGCGTATTTACAGACGCGCGTCTAACTCGGTCATACCTCTTGACTCCTTTCTCCTAGCCTACGCTCTGTGTCTGCTGTACTTTCTCCAGTTCTTTTTCTTCTTTTCTTTTGCCATTCGACGAATTCGGAATCGGCAAACTTAATTGTCGTGCGCTCAAAAATCGATCTAGAACTCTGCCTTTGACGTACTCCCATTCGGTGAGTACTCTCTTTTACTCCGCTTTTTATTCCGCGTACATGCGGGTCTCCGCTGAAGCGGTAAACTTTCTCGCTCTCTCCGTAGGCTATTTTTCAAAAACAACGGCTCCGAAATTGAAAAGGACAGACTGAACTTTCAGGCCAAAACGGTTGACCTTATTTAAAAAATAATGCATCATTAAAAGTTGGCGACGACACATACGCGAGTCGCGGCATTCGAGCGAAATGTTTATGCGAGTGTGATAAAAGCTTTCACGTATTGAAATAACAAATAAGTTATAATTCATTTCACGTCGAAAGAGAGAGAGAGAGAGAGAATAAATAAATCCCCCCGACTTTTTCACAGCCACACCGCATCGCACGGAATAAATTTCGCCGAAGCGCTTGAAATAAATTAGTCGCTATAGCGATCGATAGCTAAAATCTAAATAATAATATAACTCGCAGACTCGAATTCCATATCGACGCGACACCTTAATCCTCACAAATAGCTCGCACTCGAAGCCCATTTGGAAAAAAAACGACAGACGTACGCGAAAATTCGAAAGCCACTCTTTCCCTCTATCCCGAGTAATTTTTCATCATGCATCAGTCGCCCGCACACGCGTCGTGCCCACCGGGGAGCTAGTCTCTTTTTTTTCACCGTCTCTCGCGATGGCTTTACACGACGGCTTATCGATTGCGCAGCAGGCAAATTCGCCAGAGAGACGCGGCGGTTTCTCTCTCTCTCTCTCTCTCTCTCTCTCTCTCTCTCTCTCTCTCTCT
>QLSS01000002.1:7594397-7612309 GCA_024372645.1 Trichomalopsis sarcophagae
TCTCTCTCTCTCTCTCTCTCTCTCTCTCTCTCTCTCTCTCTCTCTCTTTTTCTTCATAATACACAAGCCAGCGAGAAAGGCAAAAGAGAAGAGACATAGCAAAAGAATACGAAGACAGAAGAAGCGATCGCTTGTAAAGGGCGGAAACACGGGGGGAAATTGGACTGTACGTAACTAGGTGGCGTAGAACCGAGCGAGAGAGAGAACGAGAACGAGAGACGTGTCGGTCACGGAAGAGCTGCGCACGTGGACGCCCAGGAGCGAAGCAATCTTTTGATAGCATCGGCCTCGCCGCACAGTTTCTTCGTCTCTCTCTCTCTCTCTCTCTCTCTCTCTCTCTCTCTCTCTCTCTCTCACGCGCGCGCATGGGCGGATCCTTTGCTTCAAACGCTCTCTCGACCCTCCGCCGCTTCGAGAATAATGCGTCCGCTCGGGTATATTAGACGAGTGGCAGTAGAGAAACTCCCTTTGCGTATACGTAAAGAAGTGGTCGGGTTTATTTTGCGTGGGGTTTCGCGCGATCGTTCGTGTTCATTCGACTTTTAATTCCAATTCATTGTCAAACATGAAGTGAAAAATTTTCCGTCCCTGCAGTACTTTCAATGGAGAGCACCGGAGGTGCTCAAGTGGCTTTATAATTATGAATCGAGGGAATTTCATGAATTTTTCAGCTATATTATTACGAAAGTTCCCTGCAGTCCTGCAAGGGAGAGAGAGAGAGAGAGAGAGAGAGAGAGAGAGAGAGAGAGAGAGAGACAAGTTCGCCGTCGAGATTAAAATGTAAATGACTCGTCGCACCTGTGCACGCGCGCCAAAAGACATCAATTATGGAGTAAAAAATTGAAACCACGACCTGTTCCAGCAACTACACAGCTGAGTTTTTAACTACGACGCGCGCTGCCGAGGAATGAATTTCACGCTTGGGAAATTTTCCGCGCGGTGCGTGTGTACTTCAATACACATAATCTCGAAAGCGGACGCGCGAGATGCGTTTTCGACTTTCTCTCTATCTCGCGCTGCTGAATGAACCATAAAGCCCGGAACGCTAGTCGACTGGCAGTCTATCTCACTGAAAAGCGTGAGGGAAGACGCGCACGGGAATGTATTCAGCATCTGCCGCGGCGGCAAAGTTTTCTACTCGCTCTTGACTATTTCCTCCCCCCCTCTCTCTTTCTCCCTCTCTCTCTCTCTCTCTCTCGCTCTCTCTCTCGCTCACGCTCTCTCTCTCTCTCTCTCTCTCTCTCTCTCTCTCTCTCTCTCTGTGTTACTCTCTCCAGTGCGGAGACGCTGCCCCTATCTGTCGCTCTATCTTTACCGTCTATTCCGGTACTCTCTCACGTTTGCCTCACCCTTCTCTTTTTTCTTTTTTTTTCGACGGGTTTTATGGTTTTATCTGCAGTGTTTCAACGCAGGACGGAGTTTTCAGCTTCTGAATTGGATCGGATTTCATTTCGTTCGGATCTGGCCCAATGATAGGAGATACAATTTTTCTTCCTGATTGACTTTTCCAGGTGTGCGTGTTCCGGTGGCAAGTGCAAATAATTGCGAGAACGAGAAAAGCTCCGAGAAAAATAGCTGCCTGATGAACAAACGGGAAACGGGACTCAAAACAACGCACACCAGCAAATATTAACGCGTCAGCAGTGCTCACCCTCAAAGTCCTCCTCGCACTCGCGTTCGTCGTTCTCGACATTCTTTCAGCGTGTCGCGTGCGCGAGAGCGACAGCAGTTCCGCAGTCGGCGACGTATATATTTCCCACATATCACAGGGGGATGACGCCCTTATTTTAAATTCACTGCCGCGTGTGAAGCGTGTGCGGGCGGAGCGCGGACAACTCCGGAGGAGAATCTTTTATGGCGCGCTAAGTGACACCTCGTTACGACCTCTCCCGCGCTCCTACTGCTCGCACTCGTCAGCGAGAGAGCTTATGTATATAGATGTGAATGTTTTCACAGGCGAATGCGGTTCATTCTCTTGCTCAATGGCGCGCTTTTGAGTCGATTTAGCTGCGATTTAAGGCTAATCTGATATGACCAATTGCTTGTTGTGGATATGCGTATTTGAAACGGCTCAATCAATATAATAATTGAACGAATTGATAATAACTCAATGATAATGCTTTCAATCAGCTTGATTTAGTGAAAATAAAATTTCCACGCATCATTGACAGGATCGTTTTACATATTATTGCATCAAAATCATTCATATTATAATGAGAATTTATGAACTCTATTACTTCATGTCCTGGTATAAATGTCCGACAAATTAATGATGAATTTTCACAGTTAAATGGTTTTTAGTTTAATTTTTCATTTTGAGTACAAACAACCTATTCGATTGAATCGTTCATGGCCGAAATTGGTCATATTATTCTGCCAGGACAATCACAGTTTTATTAGCAAGCAAATTTTCATCAGCCCCCTTTCCAAGCGCAGACGGCCAAAAAGGACGATAAGTAAATCCAATCCCGCAAATGCTACGCTCCATAGTTAAGACCCTCCTCCTATACAGTAGCAATTCGCGAAAACGACTTCACAACCATAGCTCGTGCACTTCACGTGTGGCTGAGCGTGCTCTCTGAACTCTCGTCGGAAAATTAGGAGCGACGCAGCGAACGGTCGAATAATGCGAAAAGGCTAATAAGACTCTCTTGCTCTCTCCTTCTCTCTCCATCGCGAGCAGACTTGGTCCGAGGGAGAAATCGCGGAGCGCGGCAGCGGTGTGGAGAGGCCGCCACGCCGCCTCGAGGCTCGCGCTCTCATTGTTGTGTGAGCCTGTTGGGGCTCCGAGACTAGAGGCTTTGTGAGGAGAAACGTTCTGTCGGGCCGATGCTGCGGAGCTATCCATGATTGCGGATTTTCGCTGGAAAAGTGCTCCGAGGCAACTTTTGAAGGCGTGAATAAGTCAGCCCGTGTGCGAGTGACACACTTACTCTGTGCTCTGCTTTTTCCCCCACGGCCACGGCGTTTACTTCTTCTCACTGAAATTCGTATTTGTATGTACAGTGGAAGTTCTTCAGCGTCGGACGGTTGTAGCCGTCGCTAAATAAACGTGCTCGTGTGGATACATCTCTCCTTTTGACTAATCGAATCATACGCAGGTGCTGCGAACACCGAATTAAATCTACGCGCGACTAAAGCGGAATTAACTCTGAAAAATCGTGTATCCTTTATGCTAGAGGTCGAGTTCTCGAGCGAGGGAGTCTACCTTTGGCTCGCGCTCCAAATCGAGTCTCGCGGAAATCGATACGCAATACGCAAACGACGCAGTCCGCAAAAAAGCCACGAGAGAGAGAAGAGAGTTCAGTTTGCGGCTTTTTCGATCGATCGAGGCCGAGAGTAACTCCGAGAGGGCATTAAAATATCTTCGGGTTAATTGATCGTTATTCGCTTTGCTTTGCGTGGGTATTTTAAGCCACCTAGCTGCAAAAAAGCCGAGAAAAAAGTTCTGGCTTTCTAGAGTTTTTACGTTGCTGGATTTGTGACGTGAGCAGCAGTGTTATCGAGCATTTAACATTTTTTTAGCGCGAAATAACTGACAGGGACTGTATTTTTTTTTCATCTTTTATAAAATAAGGCAAAGATCGAGTATTAAAAAGTTATTTAAAAAATGCTTCGAGTCGATGGAGATCGAGATAAAAATACACGTATAACGTTGCACGAAGAGACAAGTCGATAAAAACGCCAACTTTTTTTAGAAGTGGTATAAAACTCTTAAGTTCTTGTGCTAAAAATAATTGTAGTCTAATAAAAAGGGTCTAATATACATATCATAGAAGGCAGCTAAACTGAGTTCTTTATCACCTTGACTTTTGCGTTGCTTTAATTGGACATTGAAATTGCTAAAGTTTCCTTATCCGAATGTAATTATAATGAAAGGAGTTTATAAAATGATCGTGGACGATTATACAAAGGACGGATTTTTATGTTTATCGGTGTTATAATATTCATGGCCCGTTCAAATTTTATCATAAAAGCTGTCCATATTGTTGCGTAATCGTTCATAAAAAAAGCGAGATTCTTTTGTGAAAACGATTTTTTATGCATTAATATAAAACATACACAATAAAACCGCATGTCAGCGATTTAAAATTACGCTTAAATTGAACATCAAAGTTTCATTTTAAAATTAAATGCTTAAAATGCGCGCCAATAAGTACTTTAAACGATTTAACACATTCAGTTTCAGCAGGATTAAACAAATTTCATATAAAATAATTGAATCATTCAGTCAAAATTTTTAAAAAATCTCTAAAATTATAAATACAGCACACCTTCACAACATTGCTCGGCCTGCACCGACACTTCCATCAGGCGTCGTCTCCTCTCCATCAATCAGTCGGAGCTGCCTCGTGATATTCCGAGTCGCCAGCGTGAATCGCGCGCCATTATCGCTCCTCGCATTCCATCCGGAAAATTCATATAGCGCTAAAACGCGACCAGGTCTCTCCCCCCCCTCTCTCTCTCTCTCTCTCTCGCTCACTCGCGCAGTCTGGCATTTCGCATCGCAGATAAAGTGCAGGCGTCGGTGATCAGCGCCGGAATTCCGACGATAACGACCGTGGAACTTATCAACTCCCAATCGAGGCCTCCACCCCCGTCTTTCAGTTATGGTGCGCAGCAGCAGCTGTAACGTCCGTAGGTACTCCCCCCCCCCCTCTCTCTCGGCCATCGACGACAAAAACGACTCAAGCTGGAGCATCGGGGCCAATGCGCGCATTAAATTTGAGGAGGCTGCCTTTCGGCCGTTCCGAGCTGCGCTCTCTACGCCCGGAATAACCTACGCTCAAGATAGAAAGGGAAAATTCCAGCGGGATGCGGCGCTGTCAATTTCCGGCGGGCAGAGCGCGAGAGATTCCGCACGTGAGGAGATGCGTTATTGAGACAAATGCTTTTGGAAAATTCAGGATTTCGCTGACGGAATGATCGTCTCAGCGAGAATATTCGGGAGCGCGTATACTACTCGTGCTCGGCGCCGAAGAAACGCTTCTTCTTCGGCGCGGTGTGTTTTCCTCGCGCTGTAGAGAGAGATACGCAGATCTGGAAAATTATTTTCGCAGCTGGCTTTCTCGAAAATCTCGTTCTCTCTTTTTTTGTTGTTCCCACTTCGTGCCTCGACTTCGATCTGCATTGACCCATTTTCTGAAGATTGACCTACTTCGCCTTACATCCACGATCGTGTTCCTCGCAATCAGGCGGAACGTTCAATTTTGAAGGAAAATAACGATCAAAACGAAAAATAAAGAGACATTAAAGAGGAAAAAGGAACGATTTGCCGAGTAACGGTAATAAATAGCAAAGGAGCGAGCCGCCTCGCTACGTACGTATATATAAAAGTACACGGGAAAGAGAGAGCGCGCGCGAGAGAGAGGCGAGTTATTGTACTTCCGCTTGAGAAGATGAAATTTTAATGCGCGCAGCTGCAGGCGCAGCTCGGTTTTCTCGCTACTGCCGCACCGAACGCCGCAGCGCGGCGCAACACTCCCGTGTATACACACGTAGCCTCGATACGCACAACGACCGACTTTTGCGAGACTCTCTCTCTCTCTCTCTCTCTCTCTCTCTCTCTCTCTCTCTCTCTCCCACGCTCTGCGAGGTCGTTTTGCGAAAATAATCTTTACGCCGCGCTCCGGCGATTTCTCAGAGGTGTTCGTTCGTTCGTTTCGCGTGCGTGAGCTTTTTCTCGAGCTTTCTTTCTCTTTTTGGGTGGCTCGGAGCATTCGCGCATAAGAATACGCTACTTGGAATGCCCGAGGTGCTTTCGATTGCTTTTTCTTGCTACGCGCCGCTCGTTTTGGCCTTTGCTGAATTTGTTTGATGTATATCGCGCCGCGCGCGCGATATTTATTCCCGAGGAAAGCTCGTGCTCATTGAAACGAATTCCAGCCGCGGCTGAATTCGGTGTCAGCAGTGGGATGCCGATAAATATAAGTTGCAAAGTTTTTGTTTTTTTACAAATGTGCATACTAAAGTTAAATTAGTAAACAAGGCCCATAAAAGTGCCACGACTAAATTGGCGATCACCTCGTTTTACGATGCCACCCCACGCACACGCACACCATGCCGCGGCGCGATATTTCAAGGCAAACGCAATAATTTACAATACCCTATAAAACCCAGGCAACTTTCAACACCGTATTAACTGCCTCGCGCTGTAATACACTCCCGGAAAAATTGTGTGAGAGACCACATCGTTAACGCGGCGAGATGAATAACGAATATTTTTTTTAATGCGTCATAAAAACTGCTTCCAACTCGGCGCAATGAGCCAATGTCAAGGTATATGGAAGAACCGGAAACTTGGATGAAAAATCTTTGCGCCGTGAAATGTAAGAATATGGCCGTGCAGTTGCTAAGGGGCTGAAACTACCCCCTCACACGCAACTTCAGCACCTTATCACGGTCCAGCTGCCGTAGAGCTTTTTACGCCCTGCATCGGGTTTACGGCCGACGTTAAAAGGCTCTATCTGATCTGTGTATTATACGCGTTCGCGAGCGGACCATTGCAGCTATTGTGACGATTGTAAACGTGTCTGCGACGCAGTGAAGGCCGCAGGGTCAGCTCCATTTTTATCCGCATAGCTAAAATTACAGGCGAGGCTCGAGCAAGTCGATTATACGACTCGTAAATTTCATTCGTTATACGCGAGAGGCTGAGAAAATATTCATCACAGCAGTCTTTTATAATTTCATCCCGAGCGAGCCGCAAGCTAGACGACTGCACGCATTTCTCTGACTAAAACAGAATCCAGAATCAAAGCATAAATTCCGGCGGACGAGCGCAGCATAGCCGAGTTGAAATAAGCCAGCGTAAAAGGAATCCCGCCTCTCATCTCCCGGCCGAGACTAGAAGGAAGAAGCGCTCTAATAACCTCGAATTTCACACCAGCCCTCGAGTACTCGGAGTAGGTGAAGGATTCGAATAACAGCGAAAAAACTGGGTAAAAAAGAGAGCGGTGTGATATTACAAAGTGTGCTCGGTCACGCCGGCAGCTCTCTTTGCATAAATCTTACGATGTGGTCCAGCAGAGTGCGGAGGGCGCAGGTATGAGGTGTATATAGGTTCACCGCACGAACAAGCGAGGGATCGGAGAAATAGATAGGGAGGAGCTGCAGAGGTAAAAGTCGAGCGTGCGAAAGGAGAAAGCAGGCGTGAGAGAGTCGGCAGATTAATTAAAAGGCAGCCCGAGCGCGGTAGTTACTTTCATTTATATTCCCGATACGTAACATCAGCATACGTAAGCCCGAGCCGCGAGAACACGAAAACGAGCCTCCATAACTAACGAGATAGTTTGCGCCGGCCGAGTGCAGCTACCGGGCTTGAATAAATTTACCCAAACGCTGCTCTGCGTTCAACCTATTACCCCGTCCTTCTCCAGCTCTTTCTCTCTTCCTTCTCTCGCGTACGACGGAGCGAGGCAAGAATGCTCAGCTCTCCCTCTGCTCCTCCTCCGAATCACGCGGATTTTATCGTATATACGAATTCCGCGGCTACGCAGGCTACACACGTCACACCGGAGCGTCTTCGTTACGTATATTATACACGAGCGCGGAACGTTTGTATTAGAGTATTCCGCGCGTATCGCGTTTTTACGGCTTATTTCGAGTTTGCGCCCCCCGAGAGAATTGCGCGAGTAAGTGAGAAATTTTTATCAGAGCGGGTGCCGCAGCGCGGTTTTACGCCTCCCTTCCCGTTCTCGCCCAAGTTTTTACGAGTATATTGTCGTTTTCTTCTCCCCGCAGCGGCTCGAGCGTATATCGCGCTTTAACGTTTATGCCGCAAGTTCGTATCTGATCGCTGCTTTCTCTCTCGGCGATCTCTGCGTTACGACTTCGAAAACGCTGGAAATAGAAAGATAGAATTTCTCGCTGCTCATTCGAACTCTCTCCGAATCCGTCGTACGAAGAAAGGCTTCTCTCTCTCTCTCACTCTCTCTGAGAAAACGATAGTTCAGCCGCAGCAGGCAGTAGCCTCAAGCCATTCAAAGCCACTTGACCGTTCTTGCACTCTGCAAAGTTAAGATAGTGAAATTCCACTAATTCATAGTGTATATACACTAATTACAATAGTGAAATGGTTGCACTATTTGAATCAGAGAAATATGTACTATTAAATTTAGTGTATATGTACTAATTGCAAAGTGGAATGGTTAGTGAAATTAATAAATTTGAATTTACTTAACGTAATAGTGAAAATCAAATAACTAAATTAAGAATTAAGAATTCATAATCAATTTATTTAATGACTTTTAAAAATTCTGATGAAGTAATAAAAAATAAATATCTGTAAGAAATAGCAATTTTATTCGTCACTATCGGAACTATTGCTATCGTGAGTCAAATTCATATTTTTTAAATTGACATATAATGATGCCACAATAGAAATTGACTTTTTTTCTGTTAAGCGATATACGTACGACTCTATATAAACGTATAGACATTTTGTAAAGACACTGGATACTGAATATTAAATATGAAATAAATTTTAAACATCAAATCAAAGGCCGCAGTAAAATTGTTTCGATTATTATACGTAAGTATTGTCAGCAATAACATAAAAGTGGGGTGTCTCGTCATCAACTTGAATGATGTACGGTGAAGTTGACATGCAGCGAAGAACACGTTTTTTCGTTTGTCACAAGCTGGTCGAAAGGCGCGAGAGAGGTTCGAGCTCCGAGCACCAGCTTATAACACGTGGAAATGCGGCCATGATGATCTGTACGTTCTCGTAACCAACATCTTTCACTGATTTCATATTGAAATTTCACTATTTCAATAGTGAACCATCAGATTTCACTGCCTAATTTAGTGAAATTTTTTATCCCGGAAAAACAAAGTTTTCGTGGTTTTATTTTCACTAATTAATAGTGAAGTTCTACTAATTTAATAGTGGAAAAAAGTTTCACTGTGACAATTAGTGAAATTTTCACTATTTTAACTTTGCAGTGCACTGACCCCGTTTCCTCTTAAGAGACTGGCAAACCAAAGGAGAAAATAGCGGCGGCTCCGTAATCAGAATCGCCGAGATCCATCAATGACTGCGACAGTAGTACCCATACACACACACGCACACACACACACACACACACACACAGAGTCTTATATAGGGATGAAAGTTTCTTCTCCCGCGAGCCATAAATACGGCCCCCCTCCGCTCCCTCTCTCTCTCTCTCTCTCTCTCTCTCTCTCTCTCTCTCTCTCTCTCTGGTGCGCAAAACAAGGCTATCCCTTTTGCCGAGCCGCTGGCGCGTACACACTTGTAAGCAAGACGGAGACCGGGAGCTTTTACGTAACGACGCCCTTGGATTTGAGGGAATCGACACTCTCCTTCTTCTCGGGGGCGACGGGTATAAATCGTTCGAGTCTTTCGCTTCTATTCCCAAGCTCGTTGTATTCCTCACAGTTGGCGGAGCCGACGACTCATTGCACAATGCTACGGCCGCCTCGCGAAATGGCCTTTGCATGGAGCTTGTAATATCGCGTGTTCCTACGTATTACGTCTCGGGACGAAAGCTTTCCGAGCGCTTTCGTGATATAAAGGAGTTTAGTACGCCGGGCTTTGTGATTGCGCTTTGTTGGAGTATAAAAAATTGGTTTTCTGTGTATATGTGTGTGTGTGTGTGTATGTGTGGCCGAGCGCGCTGGGATTGCTTTATTTTTGTCGCCGCTCTCTGTGCAGTGTGTTTTGTCGGATTTGCGACTTTAATATCTGAGTCCCGAGCCGCCGGCTTATCATATTCAATAATTTCACTGCTGCCGCTGGTGCAACGTTGCTTCGTCGTCGTATGCGCTCGAGTCGACTGCAGGATAGGATTGATTTTCGATTCTGCGCGTGTGTCAATAGCTACAGAATACATTTCGATGCGTTTTTACTTTCACTCGTGCGTTCTCGATATATTAACACATCTTTCCAGATAGGCCCCCCGTATACAGATGCGCGCGTCAGTCTTGAAAAGCCAATACTGTCGATGCGCGCGTCAAACCTTATAAATAGACGTCAAGCAAATCCAATTCTCGGGAAATATCGCTCTCATAAATTCCCGAATTGATTCGTCACACAGAGAAACGCACTTCGGCAGCGTTAAATCGACGAAAATAAAAGCGCACAAAACACGTCGCAGTTTCCGTCAACACCTTTGTCCAGAGCCTTTTTTTATGTACCGTCGTATCCCTCTCCAACGAGCGCTTCAAACGCCGATACCGCAGCAGCAGCGGCAGCAGCGCTGCGTCGAAGCTTCCGAAAAATTCGCGACCCACAAAAAGCCTGAAATATCACCCGTGTTTTTCAGTTGCCGCGAGCTACTCCTCTCTCGCTTATACAGCGTAGCCGAGACGGCGAAAATAATCGAGGCAGAGAAGCTTTCTCTCTCTCGCCTCGGATAAAACTTGTCAGAAAGAAAATCATTCTTACTTGGCAGACGCTTTCTCCGTGTGCCTCTCATTGACCCCAATGGTATTACAGGCCATTTGTCAGAGCGCCGCGCGATTTTTCCGATTCGCCGAGCGCCAAAGCGCATGGCCCAAGGGTGCCAGAGAGCCTAGTCAAAGTGTTCGACCGGACGCGCAAAATCGCGAGCGGTACACTTTTCTCCTCACCCTCCGATCTTCTCCTCTCTCTCTCTGTGTCGAGAGACCTTCTTTGCGGGGGCGGATAGTGAGAGAGAGAGAGAGAGAGAGAGAGAGAGAGAGAGAGAGAGAGACAGACAGACAGAGGATACTTTGAATATATAAAGACCGCGGTCGGCTGATCCATCGGATGGTAGATTGAGTGGAAAATGTCCGGTTTTCGTCACTTCGGCTTTGTCTTTCTCTCTCTTACTGGTAGTGCTGCTGCTCTTGCAAGAGTGTGTACTTAGTGGGAGCTTTTATTCGAAATTGCTGGGGAGTGTCCTTTCTTTTGTTCCAACGCTTTCGAATCGTACTTTAGCTATCTTAATCTGAGAGTATGGCTATTTGAGACGGATGGACTAATACCTCCGCTATTGTTTGGCCTGAAATCGTTACATCCATATTTTTCTGCGACACGTAAGCGTTGTTGGGTTAGCAGGCGAAAACATCTATTTCCACTTTAATCCCCCTAGGAAACCGCATCAAGAGCGTAAAATCCAATAGCTTTATAATTACTGCATCACGCTCGACTTCATAAAGCCGCTCCTAACTTTCATCCGGGCCGTCGGTTTACGTAACATCAAGGTGTTAATAAAGTTTATACCTCTCCCTCTCTCCCCCTCGCTTGCGCTCTGTCTTTGTCTGTCGACGTCGATGCCAGATTGAGTGGAAAATATCTGACCCTACACCCCCTTCCTACAATAGTTACACGCGAATCCGCGCGCAGCGCTGCCATCGACTTTTCTTTATCTTTGGCGCGCTCTCCCGCTTTTTTCCGCTACTTTCGTTCTTTTCTGTCTCGGCGCGCGCGCACAGCGCGATCAGCGCTAATTAACGAGGCCTTTCTCTCTTCGCTTCTTTCTTCGTTGCAGAGAGAATCATCGAGTTACGCCCTTAATTAGACGTAAACAGAGGGTACCGATCAATTTTCCTGCTTTCTCTCCCACCTCACCTTCCATTTTTCCGGCCGCGCTGGTCTTTTTTCGTGCGGCGCTTGTTTTCCTTCCGTCGCGTGCGGCTGTTATGACGTGCGGCGCTGGGTAAACCGATCGATGGAAGGGTTTGACGCTGTCAATCAAACGTTTTTCTTCGGATAAGTAGAAACGATTAGAAGAGCCGCATAAGCGCTCGGCTTGAAGTAGAAACTGTTGCGAAAACTGCCGGAAGAAATAAATTACTGTATTTACAGGGGCATAACGCAAACGCTGCGCTGTTTCAGTTGAAGACTTATAGTCCAGCTTTTCCACACATATAATCGATCCTCACAAGATGCACTCGCCTCTCGCAGGAGAAAAAAAACGTTAAAAACGGGGAAAAAAGAAGGAGCTTTGCCGCGCAAAGTTGGCGCATTTTTCATCGAAAGTCTTCGCGCGCAATAATTACGAGCCCCAACTGGGTTAGCTTGGCCATAAAACACATTGAAGGCGAGTAGCAGAGCTTTGTTCCGGGTGAAAAGTTGTACAACTCGGCGCGCGAGGGACGTTAATTTTCCCCTCGTTAAGATGCCCCGTAAAAGTCGCGACAATCGAAATCAGCGTTTCGAAAACACAATTCTGCCCCCTCTCTCGCTCTCTCGCGAGCTCTCTCGCGTGCGCGGGCGAGAACGACGACGCATAATTGTCTCGGAATGCCCCCGTATGTTCAACTTTTCTCATATATATTCCGCATGATTCCCGAGCGCGTCCGCGAAGTTAGCCTTATTATCAACTTTGTTAACCTGTCGAGGAATTAGCGGACTTGCCACTTATCTATATGCCGCGAGAGAGAGGGAGAAACTTTGTTTTCGCGGTGCGGATCCGTAATTTTCCGTTCCATTAAAGCCGCCACCGCCGCGCGAGGAGAGATGGACGTCGAGCGATGAATATTCAAGTTTTTTTCCGCGTGTATTTCCGACTTTTGTCTTGACGTTGATGTAATGAGTGCTTAATTTATGGAACGCGCGCCCCCGCGCTCGCAGGGGGGCTTAAGTATGAATGGCGTCGGTTGAATGGTCGACCTGAATTTCGGCTGTGTAACCGAATATACTATGCGGAGGCACGAATGCGTTCTAGAAATTTCGAAATCACGATATTCAGCCAGTAGCGACGTCGTAAGGTGCAGGTGTGGAACTCGAATCAAAAGAAGATTAATGTCGCGTACGTAAACATCGGGGCGGCGTCGCGTTTAATAGTTTCAAGTCGAGGCAGTCGATGCTTATGTCCCGCGCAATCCGCTCAGCGCGGCGTTCAATGGTCATTGACTCAGACTACGCGTCGGGGAAGAGTGTACTTTATGTAAGCATCTTACGAAGAAAGGGGGCGCCGAGAATCGCGTTGATCTTATTAAGAAAGTTTTAGCGAATCTTCGTCCCTCTCTCTCACTCGCTCTCGCCTGGCCTTCGTGTACCTCGGCGATATTAGCTCGTCGAGTCTCGTGAAATAAACTTTTCTATCCTACCTCCTCTCCCACTCTCTCTCCCCCCCTCTCCCCCCCCCTCTCTCTCTCTCTCCCTCTCTCCCCCCCCCCTCTCTCTCTCTCTCTCTCATGCTCTTCGGGTGTAATAATCTTCCTTGGCCGTGGGAAGCGGGATGGAGTTCGATAAATAAAGTTCAATTTCAACGGGTCAATCGACTTCTTCTGCCTTGTTCTACTCTTTCGTTTTTTAATTACGGCTATTTTGATTTATATGGAATCCCCGCCTGGATGTATGGAGGAAATAAATAGTAACGCGCGTTATAGGTCAGATGTCGTGTTTGCGCTTCACGGGTTTGAAGATTACCCGCACGCTATACAATACCGATCATTTTCCAGCCTGAACAATGAATTTGAACGAGCAGTATTTCTAATAAGACGTATCTAACCCAGTGCAAGATTCGCAGTGAAGCGGCAACAGCAGCAGCCTAGATTCGCAGGCAAAACAGATAAGGGAGAAGCCCAATATCTCTAAGAGAAGTCGAAAGTAGTCCAAGAAAAACACTGGGCTCGAGCGAGGGCGGCGGGAGGACGGGTTAAGAAGGCCGACCCCGCTAGTGTCGACCAATTGACTGCGCATATTCAAGCATCCCTTTCTTTTTCCTTCTCTCTCTCTCTCTATATATATATATATATATATATATACTTTGTCCTCTTTTTACTCCCTTTCCGAAACTGAAATCGTAATCACGGCGTCTCTTCGGGCGTATTTTAATTAATATTCCGCGATAACCCTCGGACATTTATTAAAGTCGCGGGGCGACGCATCACTCGCTGCTCGTAGCACGGATATTCGATACATTTTATTCCGGTGTATTGTTATAAATTCGCGCTTCGCTTCACATTCGCTCTCGGCGAGAATAATGTATTCATGGAAGCGCGCGCAACAAAAAGTCAACAGCGTTCCTTTATGCTCTGGCCTCTGTAAATAAGCACATTGCGCTTTATCTCTTCCATCTCTTTTGGATCGTAACGATCCGAAGCGGCGCGAGCGCGAACTCCATCGCGCCGCGATTGTTTGTTTTTTATTCGCCAGACGCAAATTCGACTCAAGCGATACGATTCGCACCCGATGCAAGCGCGCACTAATGCGCATAACAATTTCCCTCAAGCTTTCACACAGTAGCCGCGCGGCGACCGCACACTCCGCAAAAGCTCTTTCTCTCCGCGTAGCGGTCGGCCGATCGATAAGCTCGCCCGGGCTATTATCGCGCGGCATTGACGTACTTAGTTTAATCGCGCCGGGGACCATTGTACTTATGCGCCGCCGCGAAATATTCACGGGGGGCCATTGTCCCGAGCACGTCAGTGCACTTGACACCGAGGGGCCGCTTTTAAAAGAGCCAAAGATGCGCTCTCCGGCCCGGCCAAGAAGATTATTACGTGCGTGCGGAAGGAGGAGGGCTGAAGAGGCCGAACACGTATGTGTGGGAGAGTGGTGTGTACAGAGAAAGAGCGGGGAAAAGGTCGAGCGCAGAACGGCTGCTGCTGTTGCCGCCGCCGCTGCAGCGAGGGAACATAAGTGCGGAACGGAGAGAATAAACATGACCCATATAGGCGGAAACCTCTTTGGATCTTCTGAGTCTCTACGCTAGAGTGAGCGAGACGATTTTTTTAGTTTTTTCTTCTCAACCTCTGCGTCGCTGCTGCTGTTTTGTTCGCATCGGGAGAGAGGAATTCGAGTGTTCGGCGGTCAATTTAACGACTCATCGACGCGACGCCGACTGGAATGCGCTCACGTTGCAGGGGACTGCGGCAAGAGGCTGCGGAGGTTCTTTTTGGGAACATTGCAATTTCAGCACCTTCTTCAGAAGTGCCATTGATGGATTTTTCAGATGTAAACTTCTTGGAATTTTATTACTTGGAAAGTATTTTATTTTTAGTAGGAATTAATTTTGTCGGATTTGGCATTAATGAGAACAATGGTTAAACTTTCAATGATTTCGCAGAGATTTCTTTCTTCGAAAGCTTCCAGTCACCCTCGTTATACTCACCGAAGTTTGGATCATTACACGTCTCTTTCCGGAACTGTGGCATTATCAAGATTTCAGAAAATTTACTGGCGCCATTATATCAGGCTCATAATTTCGCGCGTGTAAAAGGAAATAAAGTTTAGGCGATATTGTTTGAAAATTCGCTTGCGTGCCTTTAATAAGCGAGGAAAAATTTCGCCATGAAGTCGAAGTATTAAGGCATCGCGTGAGTTGTTTATTTGACCAAATAATAATAGCGTGCGGAAATATTTTTCAATGAAAAAAAAAATACGATATGCGCATAGGCTCAATATAATTTCATGATTTGGAATTGCATTGAATGAATGGTTTTTTTTCACAAAAGAAAAATGCACTTGCAACAGACGAATCACTATAGTTAACCAAAAAAAAAAAATTTCTGCTTTGCGTTCTCGCTGTCTGAAAATTAATTACTTCAAATTTCCAGCAACCGTTTCGATGAAAATAATTTCCGACGTGTGGAGCTAACTAGAGCTAGATAAAGCTGCCTTTTTTAAAAAATGTTACTATTGTTAAAAAAGTAAAACGTTTAAATAAAATTTGTATAAAAATAATTAAAATTTAGTCTAGATAAACATAAAAATAAAATGCATGCACAGATCAACTCTGTAAGGCTGACGCGTTAAGGCAGACGTGCAACCTGGCTTTCCACCTTGACGAAGTTTTAAACGATATTACAAATTAAATGTTGGCGAGGGCAATTCTCGTCGACGAGTTTTCTGGACGCTAATTAATTAGTTCACAATCTCGACTGGTTGCGGCAGCCCCATCCTCGTAGTTCCGACGTTCGTTAGCCCCGCGCGTACGCGAAATTCGTTAATTAGCGCCGCCCGAGAAGCCCAAAACTCCAAAAAAGAGAAAACGAAGGTTTATTCCTCCTGGTGATGCCAGCGAGTCAAAAATATACTACTGGTATCTTTGATTTGGCGCATCATTGGAAATTTGCGTGTTGAGCGGTTGAGTCTGTGTTTTTTAGAGAAGCCATATGAGAAAGTTTCGAAAGTTTCGTTAATGTGAATTCGAAAGGATAATCCATTTGGATTCGTTAGGTATATATTATTCGATGATATTTATTTCTTGGTTGTTACCTCATCCAAAATAAATAAATCCACCACTTGATTACGCAAGAACTGTCCAGTTTATGTACTAATTCTAGCAAGGTGTGTCCCATCTCAAATGAGAATTGAGAAATAATATAGCGTTCTCGATATTTTAATAAGCCTTGCGATGGTAACACAATAGATATAATCAACTAATCAGGTGAAACCTCATCTAGTAACGACACCCCTAAATACACTTCTATAGGAAGCCATAAAACATTCAACTCCGTTGCATCGATTCCCGAGGTATGTGCATCTCCTTAGCCTCCGGTTTCCGGCCAGCGAATGGCTGCACGCATCGGAGGAAAAGTGTATGCAGCCCGCTGGAGAATTGATAGGCGACAGATGTTCGCGCGCTACTGTCTCCCGAATACGCACACGTTCCAGTAAACAGCGCGGGGACGCGAAAAATCTCGCGTAAAAAGCCTTTTGCGATGATAATTCACGTGCATCAAGTGTTTTGATTTTAATTTCTGCTCGCGCCCGCAGTCGGCAGAGAACAATGGGCAACGCCTCTGGCAATCAAGAGGCGCAATTAAAACAAAGCTATCTCTTTGAAACCCGAAAAATGAGATTCTTTTGTACAGCCAGGATCTTCTATGGCCGATTCTAGTTTCTTATAATTAGATAGATGATAGAAGCTCCTCGCTTTATTAAAGCCTCGCTGTCCCGAGATGCACGCAGTTTAGCTGGCGGAAAAAAGCGCGAGTGTCTTGATTAAACCCGCTCGCTATCTTCGGCAAATTAAAAATATTCCTAGCTTGAAATCGTCGCCTTGAATTAATACTCTCTGCATTTAAAATTAAAAATCAGGAGAGAGGGAGAGATCCACTCTCTAAATTATATCCTTTCTCTCGGCAGGATATCCTCCTCTCCCCCTCAATTAAATGACACGAGAGAATCGTGTCGCACCGCAGCGGAGAGGAGAGCCAGAGAAACCAATGCACGAGTGCGCGAAGGGGATCCTCGGCGGCCAAAGGATGAGAGCTCGCGCCGGGGCAGACGAAGCGCCACATCGTTACGCCCAATGACAAAGCGCCTGATAATTCCGCAGCGCGCGCAGCAGAAGCAGCAGCAGTATGGCTGCGAGGCATCGTTCAATTTGCGATCTCGCGCAACGCTCGTCCGTTATTCCTTTGTTTCTTTTCTCATCTTCCATCTCTCTTGCGCTCGCTCTCTCGTCTTTTATATTCGGCAAAGCCGCCATCGTTACATCCTCCTTTTCGTCTTTAACAACGTCGGAATTACTTTTCCTTCTGTGAATATATATATATATATATATATATATATATATATATATATATATGTATATATATATATATATATATATATATAGCGCAGCCTTGCTTGCGCTGCTGCTGCCTATATCCTTTCGTGCTTTTCTCCTTCGGCTTTCTCGGCGTGTATCAGAAAGTTTGTCATTTTTAACTCTCTCCTCTCTCCCTTTCTCTCTCTCTCTCTCTCTCTCTCTCTTTCTCTGGCGAGCGCGAATCTTGAAATTCGCGTAATTTGACTTTGATATCGCGCGCGCAGGATAGATGAGGGAGAGTACGCTGCTGCTGCTGCTGTTGGAGTTGAATAATTTGAATGAGGTGAAACGTGCTATTTTAATTGGATTGAAGAGAAAAATGGCGTTTCTTTGCCGCCTTTTCGCTTCTGATTATTATGCGCGGAACTCTGACGGAGAAAGAGAAAGAGAGAGAGAGAGAGAGAGAGAGAGAGAGAGAGAGAGAGAGAGAGA
>QLSS01000002.1:7612319-7634903 GCA_024372645.1 Trichomalopsis sarcophagae
AGAGAGAGAGAGAGAGAGAGAGAGAGAGAGAGAGAGAGAGAGAGAGAGGAATGTTTCGCGTTCGTTATCCTTCCGCGAAATAGCATATCGATACCGTGCTCGCGATCGTGCAAAACCCACACCCGCGACTTATTTATCTCAACCTCGTCGCTTCCCTCGCGGTCGCACATCCATACTCCCAGCTCGTGCAAATGAAAATTAAATTGCTTCTGGCGATCGATACGCGCACGTTAAGTTATGCGCTCGGCATAGGTGTATGTGATATCGGATATCGCAGTAACATTTTATAAAGTTATATAACACAGCCGCGACCCGGTTGAAATGAGACGTCGGTTCATTACTCGGCGGGCGCGAGTGTAGAGCAAAAAGCCAGTGGGAACGAGGATGTGCCGTGAAATTGTCATGACCTCTCAATATCGTGCGCCCGTGCATGTTTCGGACTTATTAAATTTGCTGCGCTGATGAATATTGAATATTGTTCGTTTAAATTAAAGAGAAATCAGTCGCATCGCAGTAGCACGTGTAATTACTCATTGCCGTATCTAACGTGTCGTGCGCTATTGATATTCGATTAATGATTATTATGATAATTGCTCGTATCCTGCTTGCTCGAATGCGCGTCTTCATCTCCTCGGTTGAAGTCGACGTACTGGTCGTGAGATACAATATCATCCCCGCTGCGACGCTGCATAGAGAGATTCTCGAGAAGCGAACTGATAGTCACAAGGAAGAAGTACAAGCTCTGAAGCAAAAGAACCGCCAGTCAATAGAATTCCTTGAAATCCAAGATCACTCTCGGCGGCTCCGTAATCCCCTGTAAAACGAGCGGCGTCTAATTCGACGACAACTCTGGCGATTCTTCGGATGATCTTAGCGTTGATAAACTCTCCTAAAGAGGTCACGTTTCTCAAGCAGTTTGTCCGCACTAAATCCCGCCGAGGACGAGTTGCCGAGCGTTATCGTCGACTTCTCGCTCTCTCTATATATCCAGTTCATTCGAAAGTCCTTCTCGTAAAATTTCTACGTCATCTGCGCGAGCATCAGCGGCAGTCCGACTGATTGATTAAGCCGCGCTTTAGTTCCCTGCGCTGACGCATATACACAAGAGAGCTGCTATGTATGTATATATATATATATATATATATATATATATGTGTGTGTGTGTGTGTGTGTGTGTACACGCGTACACGAGAGACAGGCTGTGCGTGTTCGTTGTAGGTCGATCGACGATGTCGAGTTTACGCGGGACCAGATAATTGGCTGTAAATGCGACGTAAGTCACGTCAGGCTGTGCCGAGCAACTTCTGTCTCTGCGGCGCATCCGAAAATCGATTAGTCATCGACGATTAGCGGCGACACTGCATCGGTACCGATGCATTAGAAGAAGCCGTGTACGTGTGGATACGCAACAATCGAATGCCAGATAATGCATCAGGAGCTCGAGAAACGGACAGGCGGAGGAAACAGCTGTCGCGAGAGCTCGAGACAGACGGAGGACCTACGCGCATTACCCGATTAGCTGGTCGGGGTTGGCTTCGCCTTTGGAGTTTCGATTAGACGCGACGGAGTTGCTCTCGCTCGAGGTAAGATATGCAGGCCGGCGGAAGCGTCACTAGAGAGGGATTTGCGGTTTTCAATCACAGTTTGCAATTTTGAATATAGCGGCGAGTAGCTAGCGCTAATTAGTTTTCGATTAAGCAAATATGATATTCAATATCCGATAATCCACGAGAAGCTCCGTTTTAAAAATCCGACCTCCTTCGCGCTTCCCGCGAACTTTCGAGCTCGAATTATTATTCGCTTCTCGATTATTCCAGAGAGCGCGAGCGGTTGAATCTAAAAATACTCCCGCCGACTCGCGTTGCCTAATCTACCGTGGAATCTTTGCATCGAAAAGCGCCGGAAACCGAAACTAGCGCAACCTCGTCAAGCGATACCGCGAAAAACTCCCCGGCCCTCGGCGCTAATAGCCATCGACACACGCGAGCGCGAAAAAGCTCCAACTCCAGCTTCAATTAGCTTCTCGACATCAAAAGAAACTCGGCTCCTCCTCCTCCTCCTCCGGCGCTGCACAGTCAATTAAGCGCAGCGAACGCAAAAATTTCGCCAAAGTCTCGGCGCGAGCTCTTCACGTGAGCATATAAATAGGCAACTTATCGCGCGAGGCGCTGCGGAAGTCTCGTTAGCATAATACGCGAGCGGCGGATTCGCGTAGCGGGGAAATGAGCTTTCTCCGGCGCCCATAAGCCTCGTAACGATGCGTCGGCGCTTGTACACGGCTGCGAGGTAACTTTTTTGCGCGGATGTTTTATTGAAGCGCGCGCCCGCTGATCCCGACTTTTTCCAATGAGCATCAATCGATATCGGCTGCTTTGTGGCTGTTGTATATAGTCTCTTATGTTTGCTCGGT
Source organism: Trichomalopsis sarcophagae (assembly GCA_024372645.1). Classification (NCBI taxonomy): domain Eukaryota; kingdom Metazoa; phylum Arthropoda; class Insecta; order Hymenoptera; family Pteromalidae; genus Trichomalopsis; species Trichomalopsis sarcophagae. The sequence continues at coordinate 7,614,730 of QLSS01000002.1, forward strand.
ATGAATCGTCGTTATATATTGCTGTTTGTGGACTCGTTTGTAGTAGTTGACACCGATGATCGACGACTAAGATCGATTTCAAAGCAGTTTAAAAACCTCGTCAGGCTGAATTGGGACATCACCGAGTCGAGTCGATCTTCTACATCTCCGGGCGATGGCTTTGTCCCAAAAACAAACGAAACTACGACGGGGCCGTCGTAAATAGCACTTGGGGGAGCGATATCCTCGTCGGCGCGGAGACTGCAGAGAGTGAGACGCAGACACGCCCCGAGGGCATCCCTCATTTATGCAATCACGCGCCGCAAGCATATAGTTAATTCAACGCCGGGGATCTCGTTAATTTTGATGGATTTTAGTTAAGCGATTACGTCTAATGCCGCGTAAACGAAGTTGCCGCTTGCAGTGCGCCCGTCTACGCGCTAGATGAGGCTTTCGCCTTACTTACAGCATTAGGGAGCGAAGCGCGCGAGGCTACGGGATTTTGTTGCACGCACGTCGCTGAAGATGAGGGCTCACTTACCTGAAACAGAAAGATAGAGAGAGAGCGGTTATAGTTTAAAGATTTTGTAGCTGAATTTCGAGTACAACTTGTGTACTCATTGTGCGAAAAACAAGTGTGCGTATTAAATACGGCTATAGTTATTTTTAAAATTAGATACCGTTAGAAAGGGGTGAAATTTTTCGAGTCCAACAACAATACGTGGAGCATTTGAATAAGCGAAATCAAAGCCCATCGCAAGTTTTCAACTTATCGATCCAACATTGAATGTATCCCAAAATTCTTTTCGCTCGTAGCTACCAAGCAAAGGATCCTTCCTCTTATCCACCAAAACAGAGAAGATAATTAAGATTTTTACGACAGACGCCAAAGCGCGGTGGTGCCAACGAACTTTGCGCGCGCGAGCGCACTTCTTTTTAAATATACATGCTCGATTTTATATTGCACGTTATCGACGCGCTGCTGTCGTACATATTTGCATCGAGTTAAACTCTCCACTTATGAATTATTCAGAAGGCACGCAGGAGCGATGCGTCGCTTCCGCGGCCTTAATATTTCCTGCTTATTCGATTTTTTTCCAGAGTTGCAGGGAGAGCTCCGCGACTGATTTAATCGAAATCGCGAGAGGCGACGGCAGCGTGCGAGCTGAAGTATTAGGATAATGTCGCCGACGAGATGAAACCTGAGGGGGAGGATTTTAGACGAGGGTGTGCGTCTGCAGCTGCTGCGGATATGAGAAATTTATTTAATATTTTTGAAATCACTCATACTGCTCATACAATATTCAATATTTTACTTTATCATTCTTATAAGAACTCTTCTAGTGTGTTCTGTTGTTTACACTATATGGCATTTGCGCATTGGCTGTAATTAGTTGGGTGTTTCGAGTACACATACGCGGCATAGTTTTGAGTGATCGATAGCGCAGTTTAGCTGAATGTGTGCCTTGCGCCAGCCGCCACAGAGCGCGCTATGCACGCTGTGCTTGTATGTGTACAAAATATTGAACGATATTCGTTGCGCCACTTTAGAAATCGGGATTGAGCAATGAAATCATTGCAAACTACACGTCGATTTTTAGGGCAAATTGCTAGCGAAAATTGCTTCGAAATATAAGCACATCCGCAGCGCGTATTTCGAAAAATCCTCTTGTATCGCCTGTACGTGTAACCTCGTCTCCTCGTGGAAAGTTTTTGGCGACGCGCGTGTGCGCATTTGCATGCCGCCCATGCGAAAATCATGCATCAACTTTGTCACTTTTCTCAGACATGCTTCTCCGGGCTTGCTTAGCGCTTTTTCTTCTTCTTTCGCTGATGCTTTTTCAAGCTCAAAATTACTCTGGTGATTATATAATCCTATAATGAGACTTATTATGCGGGATATTGATGGACGTCGTAAATGTATGCTTGAGATGGTAGTGATGAGGAAAATTGCTCGCGCGGCACACAAAATAAAGTCATTAATATCTCGTTTTAATTTTCGACTCTTCGCGTTACATCTGCTGAAGTATGAATACGGGTACATTCACGATATACCGACTGACGAGATGCATGCAAGCCGCGCAGTAGTTACATCAAATTAATTTAATCAGTCTCCGCACACGGCTCTGTAAATATATAGGGCTCTCAGCGTAATCGGCTTAGCGCGCGTTTCTTTATCCACGCACGTTTACATAATACGGATAATTACCCCGGAATAATTATTTCGCGTTGTTTGAATTTTTCAAAGCGCAGCTTTTAACGCTCTTTGAAAAAAAGCGATCGCGAGATCTGGGGGTTTTCACGTCGCTTTGATTTTCGCGCCGCGCTGCGAGGCAAAGAGCTGGCGCCGCAAAGAATATGTTGCAAAAAATAAAACGCGAAGAAGGGAGCAGCCTTGAGCGACACTTTATCCCCGCAGCGCTGCAGAATTATACTCAATTTAAAGCGCGTAGCTGGTTCGCTCTAAAAATCCCTGACCGATTTGAGACGCGACGACGGCGATAAGCACGCTTTAAAAATGAATCATTACGCTATCAAAGATTCGCGACTATGCTGCGCGGTTGAAGCATCGACGAAGAGCTTTCAAAGCTTCGCTCTCCCTTAAAGCGAAATTCTCCCTATTTGAACGTGAAAATCCAGTGCGCCGGATATTTTGCACAAACGAATTAAATTTATTCTTTGAAAATCTAACTGAGGCATTTCGTATGACGACTCAACGAATGCAGTTCGTATGCGGAAGCTCATATCAAATGCTGCAGCATGAAAAACCGGTCCCGAGAGATATAGATTGTTTACGTTTTTTTTTTCTTCTTATTAAAAAAGCGACCACAGAGTTTGACTCACAAAATTACTGTTTGACGCATGCAGAAGTTTCATTGAAACGAGCTTTTTCACGGTTTGACATCTCGTTTTATTTAAAATTTTCCGGCTTGAGATCGAAAAGTTGCTTTTCAAAGGCTGTCTGTTCCGATTCCAGGAAATATATATTTGCGATCAAGTATGTGATGTTCCGAGAAATCTACGCGCAAGCGAAAGTAAATAAAATATCTGTCGACCAAAGATTGACGTACTTATTCAGAATATTTATTTTGAAATGAACGCGTAAAAAAGCATTTGAAAATTACAAGCATGTCACAGATAACAAAAACCCAACATTGATACGGACATTTTCAAAAGGGGCGAAAAATAAAGGTCCGCCGTGTATAAATCCATGCGTGATGATTTACAAACAAATAATAATATAAGCCGCACCGCGGCATAATATAAATTCGTTTGGCGCGACACCCAATAAATTTAATCCAAACATTAATATCCCGAGTTCCATTTGGTCAGCGCTCTCTCCTATTACCGTTATTGCAATATTTTTCAGCGAGCCGCAGCCGCGAAAACAGCAACGGGTAGGAAAAAGCACACAGTTAGAAAGCATACACACGCGTACAAGCAGCGAGACGAAGAATTTGGCTTCGTTATGAACGCAATACTCGGCTCTCGGCGCGAGTGCACATCGCGCCAAGCGACGATAAAAGTCGAATTCTTCGCAGGCAGCAGTCCGCACGGACAAATATACGGGCGCTACTTTTTTATTGCTCGCGCTCAAGATTTCCTGGGCCGCCGAGCGTAAAGTGGATTTATGAACACGCTTTGCTTAGAGCTTTTTTTGCTGCTGCGCACGCGCAAGAATGAAAAAAAATCTTGACAAATCGCGCGCGAGCAAGCGTCGGAACAACTGTGCGGTTAATTTTGCCAGCTGGTATAATGGAGCTGAAGTTTCAGCTACCTAGCTTTGAACGAGCCCCTTTGTAGCGAGGGGATGGCTCGGTTTAATTCGACTGTTTCCTCGCGGTGTAATTTTTAGCCGGGATCGAAATTAACCTCCTATTTACTCGAGGAGCCGTGCCCTCTTCGTTGGAGATTGCGGTTTTTCTAGGGGAGTATTCGTCTTGGCGCTGTGCGCGGTGAAATTACTTGGAATCGCTGCTTTCTCATGCTGTCTGTGATTTGCAAATCTGTCATAAAAGTCTGGTACGGAATACAGTTTAAAATTCGAGAAGTTTTCATTCGAAAATTGTTTCTACATTTATGAAAAAGATGCGAGTACATAACGTAAAAATAAAATAAAATTTTTTGCAATTAATGATGTAGGTGTCTCATCCTTTTTTTTAACCCTTTTCGCTCCAAGCCCCTAAAAGATCTGCTTGCGCAAATTGCTCCGGACGACGTCTGTACGCCATTCATTTCGCGGACCCTCTGAGGCTCTCCCATCGCCGCAGATTATGAATGACAGATAGCCTCCGGCTACTCCTGCGCGCGCACGAGTAACGTTGACCGATCGCTTTATTAACCTTATCTGTCGACAATAACGCTCTATATACTGCGCGCGTGCGAAGCAGTCGCGAAAGAGAAACGATACAGAGAAGACGAGCTCCAGGTTAACTAATTACCTCGGCGCTGCCGCGTGATGCAATTAATAATCATTTATAGGGCCCTCTGAAAATCACGATGAAAAACTCATCATCCGGACGTTAATCAAAGTACGAACTCTGCTCTTTTCTCAGCCGTGCGGGGTGAAAAAAATTGCTGAGTAAGCCGCTTCGAAATATCCCTTCCTTTAGGCATCCCCAGAAAGCGCGCTTCGTTTGACTCGCCATTAAAATTCATGCCCGAGAGGAGCTGGTTGTTTACGCGGCCCCGATTCGCGGCGCAGCTTCTCTTTTTGCCATTAGCCGTTTCGGGAAGAATCAGCGTGAGGAAGAGCGGAAGACGGATGCGCGGCGATCTGCTGGCACTGCTGTCTTTCTTAGCCTCTCGACTCGCGCTCTCCCTCTTTCTCTGTGGGTTGCGCGAGAGTAAACGCCGAAGCCTCGCTCTCCTCTATCCATTATACCGACGGTTGACAACACAAACAGTAGCTGCTGCTGCAGCGGCGGCGGCGGCGCAGGAGACGCTCTCGCTCTTGCTCTTGCTCTCTCTCTCTCTCTCTCTCTCTCTCTCTCTCTCTCTCTCTCTCTCGTGCTCGTGTACTCGAGAGCAGCGCAGCGACGACGACCAATGCATTTCAAATAGAGACGACGCGAGCTCACGGAGTGCACTGTCTGTTTCCTCGGGACAAATGCCGCTGGGAATGTGGGGATATAGGCGGCTCGTCGTCGCAACGTAACTACGTTCTCGCGATGTGTGTACCGTCGCGCGAAAATGGGACTATGGTCTTTCGGTAAATTACGGGCGCTGCATTTATTTAGGCAGGGAGAGAAAGCCGCACATACGGGAACTGTTTTCAATGGTTTCTCATCACATATTTCGCGCTTTGTTGATACTTCTGTGTGGGCTCGGTGTTATTCAATTATACAGCGCGCTTTTGAACACATTTTTCGACTGACGAAAATTCAGTTCAACCTACATTTCAGAGAGCGACAAGAGAGGCGAATGAAAACTGCAAAAGTGAATGCAATTTGAAAACTCTGCGCTTTTGTTGGACGTCCCTTTTACTATTTTTGATAGAGATTACAACGTTTCCAGGATTTGAGAATGTAACTTCATTCAGACGTCCATGCTTTCATCGAGTCGACAGCGGACGATATACTTGAGGAGTCACTGGGGCGTAAAGATTCATTATCAAGTTATAATATCTCAACATACCAGCAGCGGAAGAAATGCGAAGACAACTTATATACATGAATAATGGATGCAATAATCATTTATGGACAAGTAATGTGATGTGCCCTAGTTGTGTCACGTACTGTTAGACGGATGATCTTACATGTCAATGCACGTGTCTACAAACCCATCAATATTGCTCGATTTCAGTCATGCTATATAGTATTTGATCTCGAGGTATCGTGAGATTCGATTACACGCACACTTCTCTCTCACCGATCGTATTATGCAGACAAATCTCTTAATATCCTGTTTGCGGTATAAATGTGCGTATTAATATTCGAGTTATCACAGCGAGTTCACGTTTTGAATGTAGGTCAATGTATTTTAATGAAAAATAATTATTCTGAAAATTCTAAGTTTAAATGCAATATGATACTTTATATCAACACGTTACATATGTTAATGAACACGATGTTAATTAATCTCATGAATTGTAATCTCTGTGTAATAATTACGTATGCGCATACAAATTATGAAAATACGTTTTTATGTGATTTTTGTATGTTATTTACAAATGCTCTCCGTAACTCTTTGATCCTGAAAACATAAACACGTTTTCATTTTCTAACGGCCGTACACGCCGAAATCCGTAAGTCATCGCGTAGACGATATGGACGCAAATACGGGTGACTCTGAGTCGCGGCAACAGCGATGAATAAAGAAAAACGGAAGAGGCAAGAACAAGAAAGGGCCGAGAGGAATTCATTAGCGAAGTTTCCGAGTGAACGCAGATCACAATCGTTTAGAGAAATTACTTCTACAGGATCTCTCTTCTCTTAGGTCTTTGGCGACGGTTGCGACAAAAATGGAAGACGAAGGGAGAAAAAGTTACATCGGGATCGATATAATTTCTCGAGAACCTTGCATTCACATTACTGTAGTTTAATTTTCAATAGAGAGAGAGAGAGAGAGAGAGAGAGAGAGAGAGAGAATGAGCGAGAAAACATTTTATTCCAAAGTTATAGATAGAAGTTAATGTTTTTTTCGAATAAGTAGACGTTACCGCGAATAGGTCAGACGTGCACGTGCCTACATCGGTTATTTAAAAAAAATGGTTCAGGTCGAAATAATAAACAACAATGATGATCATTCGTATTATCTTGATGAACCCTAGATGATGAAGAAAATTAATCAGCTTGTGAAAAATAGCTTAACAGTAGCTCACAAGGAAAATATGAAACTTATATAAAGAAGAAAAAACTTATGAATAAATTTCCAATTTTGTACCCACTGATCCCTTCCTTAGCAAATTAATCGCAAGCTCCTCTCAATTTCCGACGAAAATCGACGATCCGTAAGAGAGGAGGCGCGCAGACGTGATCGTCAGCGCCTACAAACGCCTTCGGCTCCAGTCGAGTGCGGTGAAATCAAAGTGACGCGCGGCGCGCGAACGAAGTTGCGATAACAATTTATTAATAAAGTTAAACGCGAGCCGACGGCGAAGCGCGATCGGCAGTGAAAAGGTTGCAAGGGGAGAAATGGGAGCAAAAAAATGAAGAGCGAGAGAGGAGAGAGGGAGAGTATAAAGTTTGTTTCGCAGAATTTGCCGCGTTTCTGCGCCGCAGCCGCCGTATAAGAGCGAAAGTCTCTCTATTGATGAGAAGTTCGACGGAGTGAAGAAAAGTTGGTGGGAATAGGGAGGGAAGCTTTTATTGTTTGCATTGGGATTTCAATTGTAGCGTTGATATTTTTCGAGTTGCTTAGTTGGATTATGATCGAAAAAGTTTCGCTTTGAAAATCGGCGACATGGAAAGCCTTTTTAGAAAACTGCATTCGCCGAATAAAGGGCGAAGTTATATACATGTTTATATTATGCGCTGCTCTTGCCTTGAATCATCTCTTTACTAGAATAATATCTAGTTTGGAGAAGATGTTGAATGTGCAACTAATGTTAAGATGGCAACTTCTCCCGGTAATGTGAACGTTGAAATACAAATTCCGGTAAGGACTATTTCCATTTATATTATCACATATCTGGAATACTCAAAAATAATATAATATTTGTATAATTGGATAGCCACGTATGCGGTTCCATAAGGACGTTTGATCATTGAATCTTGTTTCAAATAAATGAAGATCGATTTTTCCATAAAGGCAAAATAATATCATATGAATTTTTCTTTAAAACTTAAAAATAATTTTGATAACAGTAAAACATTTTTGGTTAAAATGATTGTTTGGTACAATCCTGAAATAAGTATATCTCAATTCTTTAAACAAAACACTCCTAGAGTGTTACGTCCCGATAGCAAATGAGATTCAGCTATAAAACGAGTACGAAAAATCTACCACTCGTCGATTTACGCACAAACGTACAACAAAAACGTTCTTGCTACATCCAATGCCTTCAAATTACCCTGATTACAGGCCTACTTCATCTTCTCCCCTCGGTCTCGCGTATTTCCCCCAAAAAAAGGTCAGAAGACAAATTTAAAACCAAGCGCGATCTTTCTTTCCGCGAATAAAAAACTGCCGAAGTTCCACGACAGCTTCGCTGAAAGAAAACAAGAGGCCCCCACAAAACGGAGATAGACTGCGGACTAGAGCAGAGCGAAACGCGCTGACAGAGGGTCGACGGGGGATTAGCCGCACTGGCTAGCCCGGCATCTCCATCTGCAGTGCAGCAGAAGTCTTTAGCGCGAAGCTGCTACTACTACCAATTTCGGTCGTTGTTAAACCTTTGCTGATCTGCCGAGACTCTCTCTCTCCCTCACTCCTCTTTCGTGATCCGAACGCCTTTGTGAAACACTATCTCGCTCCCAGGAACGCACTTTGCCCCGGCCCGAGCCTTTCGTGTCCTTCCCTGAGCGAGCGCGCTTAAGGTGCGTCGCTATATGGCTATGCTTCTAAGACGCCTCCCCCGCGATTCGTTTTCTTCGAGCGACGTTTTTTTGTCCAGATCAGATGGATGGAGAGTCGCAGAAAGTTTGGCCGGACCTTGTGTGCCCATTTCGCTCGAAGCATGCCCATGTGTGCGGCTTCAAAGGACTGGAGAAGAGGTACACTGGATACACTGGATATAGGGTCGACGCGAGTCGTGTCGCGCATGCTGACTTTGATTTATGTCGGATTATTGATTGGACGTTTATTGAGTGTAGGCCGTGCCGAAGCTGTGATCGTACTACTTATCGAGGTGATTTCTGGATTTTTTTTTCTTTGCCGGCTTCCGAGGTTCCGGCGTGATTGATTGTCGCGGTAATGAATCGTGTGCGGTGTAGGTTTGAGGGATATACGGAACTTGCCTTTTAGTGGATTTTTTTCGGGAATACTTGAGTGCTCGCGTCGATTTGGGTCTATTTGCTTGTGCGGCGTTATAGACGACCTTGAAGAAGCGAGGGAGCGACGATGTAGCGTGCGCAAATACAATTTTTATTCAAGCGGCGGGCTCATAATCAAATAGTGTAAATGTATACTCTAAAGCGGTGCATGTCGGCGCCGGCCGTGTGCGAGATTAGCGAATCAAAGACCGATTATCGCGAATCGAGTCCCGAGATCAAAACAAGCTCGGCTATGGAAGGCTTCGATACGAGGCAGACAAAGCCTCTCGCACGACAATCGCGATAACCGCAAACATTCTTAACGCCACGTGCATTTTTCCGATCTAATTTTAAACGTAAATTAATTGTAATAATACTTTAAAACTATGTAAAACGACGCCAGAGACTCGGGGGGGGGGGGGGGGTATCGACGTTAAAAGAATGCGCTTCGAGTCATCGCCGGGAATATGCCGTGCTGTGCCGGGAAAATCGGAGGTTTTTCCGTGATCCGGGGAATTTACCGCCGTGAGACAGACCGTGCCGTGCCGGGAAAACGTATGGTTCTCGAAAGCTGTAGTCTCACAAGGGTGGTTTCCCGGGCAGAAAATCGCGGGTTTTCGAAACCAAGAAATATGAGTCAAGAACCCGCTGACGAATGTCAGGACTCGGGCCGAAAAGCTGACGTGGAAACAGGCGGTGGCTCGGAGGTAACGCGATCGCAAAATGATCGGGGGTTTCGGCGAAACGAAACCTAGAGAGGGGTAATCGCGGGCGAGCGCTTAAAAGGGCAGCGTGACACGCGCTTGAGTTCAGTTGACCTCTGGCCTCGCTAAAAAGGTAATCGGCGTTATAATTTTCTCCCTCAATATACATTGGCATTTTCTATAATCACCGTTTAATTATTTGAATCCCAGCATAGTCCTTTACAGACGAGTTGATCGTCAGTTGGAAAACCTTAACTTCACTTCTTTCGAGTAACGAATAAATTAACTGTCGTAGGCTGAAACCGTCATGGATTACCTTCCTTAAGATGGAGAATTTTTTAAGTTTATGTTCACAATTCTCAAAAGCGAATTACGTTTGATTTGTTCCAAAAAAGGTCAATTATTTACGACTTTCGCTCTGCGTGCTTTAATGTGAATCAACAATCCGGAACTTATTTCCAATTGATAACTCACCCCCTCCAATCCGTACAACTCAAGAAGCTAGTCATTCGCATTATAACACCCAGCACGTATCACCCGAGCCCATACGCATACAGCGCTACTATCAATCAAAATAGCATCACGCAATTAATCCCATCTCCAGCTATACACCTGAATATACACCCTCACGCGCACTTACACGTCCCCAAGTTCCAACCGCTATCACGCCTCGCCATGCGCTGCACGTGTGCTCGGGGAAAATCACACAGCCGTATCCTCGCGGCGTGGCAACATAAGTAAAACGTATTAACAAAATCCGGTATTAACGATCCCCCGACATCGCAGCGCTCATACACAGTGCCATTATAGTCAATTAACGCGCCGCAAACGACGCGCGGCAGGCGGCTAATCGCGCGCGGCTACTCACACACACACACGCGCGCGCACGCACACACACACACGCCATTAGCGGGAGTGATTAGTTGCGCCAGTTAGCGAGTCAAAGTCAAACAGCCAACTGCGTCATCCTCCGAACTCCTCCGTAACCCTCTCTCTCACCGTCTGCGACAATTAATTCGGCGATACGTCGGGACCGGAAGTAACGCGCCTGGTTTATCTCCTTTGCAGCGGCGAAGTTGTAAGGAGAGAACACCAGACTCTCTATATCTCTTCGGACCTTGCCAGATTAGCCTCGAGACGAGAGGAGGTACAGATAGTTCTCGGTAAAGGAGAAAGTTTGAGACTGCAGTACTGTACGATCCCCTTAACGCCGTCACGAGGTATGACGCACAACAGCTCGATGCAATTAGGTTATGACCACGAGCGCGCGGACGGCGGTCTCTGGCTTATTATGTGGATAGTTGGCGTCTGTGTGTATTATATCTATATAAATATACGGCAAAGCCGAGCGGAAGACAAGCGCTGTCCAGGTAGTTGACGATATAACAGCTGCTGCCTCTTCGTCATGCGGAAGCTAGTACTACCAGCAGTACTACTCGAGGCCAGAGAGATGGCATCGTCGACTAACAACTTGCGCAACACGTTGTGTAATCTCGCCGGGGCGAGGTGCCGCCGCCGCTGCCGAGAGAGAGAGAGAGAGAGAGAGATAAAGTTCATATGCTCGCCCGGAGTTAAGTGCATTACGAGCCCGGGCGTATCGTAGTTCCCTTTCGCCGTGTACCCTCTCGTCGACTATCTTTGTGCTTGAGTTTGGCCGGAACTTTGCTGCTCGGGATTTCGGCTGGGCCGAGGGAGCTAGTCGAGGGAGAGCAGCAGACATTGATAACTGATGGGACTTTTGTAGTTCGCACATTCGCCCTGAACTGCAGGAGGGCTGTGTAGGACCGCTTGGGGAAATTGAAACCAAAGTCGCCGGGATTTCTTCGAATGGCTTTTCGCAAAGAAGCGACGACGATTCATCCCAGCGTTTACGTACAATTATGACCGAATCCAGGTCATCAGCACGCGAGACGCGGAATATTTTCGAGCGAGCGAACGACGATTACGTCGAGCGGCGTAGCGCGAATAAATAAATTGCTCGGGCAAAACTCGTAGCGCAGAATTACCAGCTGCGTTAATTAGAGCGCAATTTTTTCCGAATCCCAGCATTACGTATCTCATTGAACGACCGTCCTGCGAACTTTATTAGAGAATTTAATTGTTTTATTTCCAGATGAGATAATCTTCCTCATTCTAGGCGTTGTCGTACGGGCGTAACCTGAATTATTCGGGGTGGGGCGGAAAAATTTTCCCCCGATAAATGGAAAAAAAGGAGAGCGATATATAGAGATAGAGAGAAAGAGAGGATCTCATTCCGGCGTTCCGGAGCGCGACGAGCTTCCAACTGTGTGAGCTATTCGTTCGGCCGCGGCTTCCAACCACGTTCCTCGAATCGTCGCGCGGGATCTCCTGTAGCCGACGTATAGATATCAATTAGAGCTGTCGTCGATTTCAAGATGGAAAGGGGGATATGACGGGAAGTAGGTGGCTTTCATCCGTCACACCCCTGAAGCACGCTTTGAAGACAACGATGACGTAGTGGCGCTCGGAAAGGAGGATTATTTTAAAACGCCTCTCACTTTCGCGTCGAGTTGTTTGTTATATAAACTGACGTCCAATAAAGGCGATGGAATACATTATATTATCTCAGGGAATGTTAAAAAAAAATGAATTTGGCAGCATAAAGTCAATTGAGCTGAAAATCTGGGCACGTCGAAGGCTGCTTTTCATTTTTATCGAGAAACAATGGAGCCTGAGCGTAAAGAGTGCAGCGCAGTGGACTATATAGTACTCAGCTAGTAGAATGAATGATTAATGAATCCTGTTTACGAAAGCATTGCGAATATTGAATAATGATGGATCGAAATATGCTGCGTCGAATTTATACATGAGCCTTCGTTCGAGGCTTTTTGTTAAATCACGATGAAGAAATTTATCGATTTTTCCATTTGAATGTAAAATCGCCCGATTGAATTTTCGCTCCATTAGTCCGGTTCATCAGGAATGTATTCCGCGAAACCTCATTATTTCGCATATACAACCCTGAAATATATTATTATCCGTCATACGCATAGCGGTGCGACGCAGAAACACAGTGGCGGCTCTGAATATCAGTAATCGAAGAAATATAATTCTAAATATAATCCGGGGACGAGCGGCAACAAATGTCGCGCATTTACGAGTGATATCGAAGCTCCCAATCGGTATTCAGCTCGAAAAGGTCTTCACGGAAAAGTCACCTTCTCGGACTTTCATTATCCGAGATAAAAAAGAGAAAAGAAAAGCAACAGCAGCAGTAGCGACAGCTCGAGCAAAGCGCGCGCGGCAAGAAAAGGGGTGGGCGGAGTACAAGTCTTTCGAGGCGGCGAACGCCAATATCTGCAAACGGATCAACGGAACTCGGACAAACTGGAATTGCCTGGCCGGTCATCGAGGCATTTAACGGATGCCTGCAGCAAAACGAGAGGCGAACCCCTCCGGCTTATCCGATGCATTAAAACTTGGAGCAGCAGCTCTAGCCTCCGATGTATATATCGGGACGCGCGCTTGCCGTCTTTAATATTTGTGTTCCCCTTTTTATTTCGTCGCAGCTGAGCGCCACTTACTTTTCTCCATAAATAATGTTCCGACTGTCTCGCTCACGTGGCCCGCTAATGGCAAGCGAGTACAAATTGGGAATTAAAAAAAAAAGATAGCCAGATGGGAAGCTTGAATAGCGCTGAGCCTCGCTATAATCCTCGAGTGAGGACCTTTTTTAAACCGGCGAAATTGCAAATGTAAAGAGCTATGAAGCGGCTTTGGAAAAGGTCATTTTGAGACGAAAATTTTCACCCCGGATGTACATATGATGCGATTAAAAATTTTCTCTTCAAACTCGTTAGCAGCAGCAGAGAGTAATTATACTCTATGCCCGAAACCTTTCGATCGTGTCCGCTTCGAGCTGTCACCCGAGAGTATAGCCCCCCTATACCACTCGCGATTCTCGTTTTGCGTGATCGATCATTATTGAACTCTTTCCCGTGTCGCGGAGCTATTCTGGACCCGTCTCGCTCTCTGCAATTCTTCTATTTCCTCTTCCTACCCGGCTCTCTCTGTCGCTCGTTCAATGGACTCGCGAGCCTGCAATCATGGCACTCTTCGTCCTCATCCGCTATTTTCCTCTTCAACTCACGCAGTGGAAACTCGGATACGCATCATACGCGTTCGCCCGGACGAGTTTTCATCTTTCCCATTCTGTCGCTGACATACTTTTTAAGCCCACCCACGAGCTCGGTTAACGCAATTTGACGGTTCTCATTGGCCTATAGCTATACGACTAGTTTTTGCTCTCAGTGTGGTCGTGCGCCAATTTCTCTGTTCCCCTTCTAGTCTTCGATTAAAATATATAGAGCAGCTTTTGAACACTCGGAACTTGTAATTCCAAAGCCGCGCAGCTCGTACACTCAACAATCCATCTCACCGCTTGACCGGAGCCTTACGCTCCCACGGCTCTATACATTTCTCGCGCCATCATCTCCCCCGCGATGAGTCTTCATTTCGCCCGACGGTGCGGCCTCAAAAAAGTATCGAGCATCCCTCTCTCTACTCTTCCCATCATATGCCAACCCTCACCTTCGTCACTGGCCTTCTCTATACTCCATCTCCGATCCCCCCTGTACACCACCTAAACGTCAGGCCATATCCGTTTGTATCTCTCCGCTGAACGTATTAACTCCCAGTTGTATAACAGCTTGTTCTATTGAGTTCTCGCACTGGGTTATAGGGTCACGCACGAGTGCTCTCATCCGTTTCAAGCGTAAACCGGATTGACTCAAATGAATTTAAAGTCTTGCGCGTGCGAACGAGCCTATATTTCGGCAATTGATAATCGGCAGTTTAATCGAAATTGGCGAAAATGAAATTCTTTATTGGGTTTCCTAACTCTGCGAAAATAGAGAAAGATATTCTCTCATTGGGGGGGGGGGGGGGGTATATTTTCAACCACTGGGTTTTTGGGGAGGAATTGGGTTACAGTCGAGTTAGATGATTCATTGGAAAAAGTGAAGTACTCGCTTTGATCGGTTTTATGCATCGAAATACGCCCGTTTTAAGTGATACGCGATTGAGCGACATTTTTGCAGGTGCTGTCGTAGATCTGCGTCGATGTTCGCCCGATGATCAAGCAAGTATCATCAGATATTGAAATAGTATTAGTAAAATGGATAATCTCAAATGTATCATCATATCATGGCTTTTTAAAAAGTGTGAGTTATAAAGATTTTCTTGATGCATCGTTTATCAACTCATAGATCAATACGCCTTTTGAAAGAGACGTTACCCGATGTGCTACTTCGTAAAGGTATGAATATTGTTACAGATTATTTTCAGCAAAATAAATTACTTATATTGATATAATACAATAGAGTATGACCATTCCACAAAGATACGATGTTGCCACAACATTTCAAGATCATCAGTACTGGCAACAGCTTCGCAGTAATTTCATGATCGTACCTCACACGCGTGCAAACGCGATATCCAAAAAATTTTCGAAACTTCCTATCAGCCTGTGTTTTGCCGTTCGTTAACTCGTTGCCTAATTACGGTCGCTAGTGGATCCTTGGCTGTCCAGATTTCAGCTATTTTCACGCTTCGCCCAGGGATTCGCCGTTCGGTCACCTCTTGGCTGCTCTCGATTCCACGCTCCACACGCATACAGAAACAGGCACATACCCAAGCTGGCCTGTCGCGGTGGCGTCTCATGCATACATGCATGAGAAAACCACATATATCCCATCGGCAACTAGTCAGATAGAAGGGGAGGGGCTATACCGTCTAGTGTCTCTCAGCGATTCGAAAGTCCGCAGCAGAGCTCATCACTGCAGCCGAGCGATCAACTAGTTTTTTCTGAGGGTCAACCTATAGATCGCGGGCTTCCGGACTTTTTCGGATGGACCATGTATTTCGCTGGTCCTTTGGCAGATGTTGGCTCGGTGTGTGTCGTACTCGAGGCCAATTGCTGATCTGTAGTGGCAAGCGTTAGGCAAGTAGGTTATTTAAATTGGCTGGAATTGTTACTTTTCTTTCTCTTTTTATTCTCGGTCAGCGGAACGACTTCACTCGGGTCTCAGTCGGGTCGGGGTAAATACGTCATCGGATTTTAGGTATGTGTGTCGCGACTTCATTTCGATTGACAAAGTTCTAAAACGCTTCGCTTATCAACAGATAATAGCAGGAGAAACGAATCCCGCAAAAAGTGTAACATTCAATTGTTTTTTGTCCAGAACAGTTGAGTTTCGTCTACAAATGGAGGGTACAAAGGGAAAGCGTTTTAATTTTTCACCCGGACAATCGTGAAGATAAACGGTTTAACAGAAACCCCGACAAAACTCAAGAGCTGAGGGGTCGCTGAAAAAAGGAGTGAACGTGTAAAAATAAGAGACAAAGCCCAAGCCAGCTCGAAGCAGAGAATGATAAAGTGAAAAAGAAAGCTAGCGAGTGTGTTCGAGAGAGAGTAACAAAAGTGGGGGAGAAGTGTTGGCCATTCGAGTGTCTGCCGAGGAATTTATCGGATTACCTCCCCTACCGACTCTACTAGTGTAATATACCCGATGCCTCTGTCCTCTCCTTCTGGCGGCGCGTGCGGGACTTGAATCTCTTTCTCAGTTGAATCGGAGTCCGGCACACCGCTGTGGAATGGCCTTGTTTTGAAAGAAATTTCGAGGCGTAATGCACACACCGGCGGCGCGACTCTTTGAACTTTCGACCCCCTAATAAGAGAAGCGTTGCCAGCTTCTACTGCCTCGTTCTTCGTTTTCTCGTTTTTTTTTTTAAAGTAAGAGAGATGCTGGTGAGTGGGAAATATGTTTTATTTATGCCCGCGGATGGCACGTTAACCCATTAAGGCCCAAATGAACTGATCTTTGATGTTGATTATAATTGTTTACTGCTTTTTAAAAAATAAATATTAGCATTTATAAGGCATCATTTCTTATGTTTTTGAGGTCGCTCTATCGAATTTCGCCGAGAAATTAAAAAAAAATGACATTTAACCTTACTTTTTAAAAAAAATTAATAAAAAATACGATTAAAAAAAATTTTTTTTTTATTTATGCATATTTTTGGACAAGAAAACATGTTTCTAAACCTATTGAAAAAGTGATCCCAATAGCAAAGGAATAAGATCATGCTATGAAAATTTTTTTTTCCAAAATGGCGCCTGAAAGTATTATTTTTTTCGATTTATGAATTTCATACTTAACAAATTCTGTTTCATATTTTTGAAGACAGAATAACATTTACGGGGGTGTATGGGGTCGCTGATCACGATCCTGCTATCAGAATTGCAAATTTCAAGATGGCGGATCTAATATGGCGGTCATTTCTAGCCAAATTCATTGTTTCTTATTCATTCGGCCACTGGCTACTTGTGTAGGGGTTTTTGGGGTCGCTGATCACGTTCCTGACGTCAGATTTACAGAATCGAAGAGGGCAGATCAATTTGGCGGCCAGTTCCAACAAAATTCATGTTTTTTTTTCAATCGCATCAATTTACTTTTATAGGACTTCCAAATTTGTTGGCTTTTTGCCGTTTATCAATAAACGTTGCCTAATTCTCACCACGTGGAAGTTAGCAAACATAGAGAATCTTTATTAATTTTTTTGTATTTTCATGATTTTAAATTTTTACACTCTATGTATTATGTTAGTGTACGTGGACCCGATTTCAATCATAGAGTTATGAAAACATAATATTTCACATGCGCAAGCATGATTTAGAGAGGCATATAGGTAGTTCATATTTGCTACGTCAGGAACGTGATTAGCGTCCTCACAAACTGCCACAAATAAAACTTTCATGCCAATTCGATTCGAAAAAAAGAACTCAACTAAAAATAGCTACCATATTGGATCCGTCATCTTGCATTTTTCAATTTTGACATCAGGATCGTGTGAAATTCATAAATCGAAAAAAAAATCCTTTCAGGCGCCATTTTGATATCGCCATCTTGGAAAAAAATGTTTCTAAGCATAATCTTATACCTTTGATATTTGGATCACTTTTTCAATAGGTTTCGAGGTAATAGAAACATGTTTTCTTGTCCAAAAATATGCATAAATAAAATAAAATTATTAAAAATCGTGTTTTTTTTAAATTTTCATTTAAAAGTAAGGTTAAATTTCTTTTTTTTAATTTCTCAGCGGAATTCGATAGAGCGACCTCAAAAACATAAGAAATGATGCCTTGTAAATGCAAATATTTATTTTTTAAAAAGTAGTAAACAATCATAATTAACGTCAAAGATCAGTTCATTTGGACCTTAATGGGTTAAATAAACAGCTTTAGCTCTCTGGAAATGCTAATCCGCAAGGCGGAGGTTGTGTGGCTTTTTGGAAAAATAATTCATCCAGTCGCTCGAGGTTTGGTTTACAGTTCTAGCGCGGCGCTAATGCATTTCATATTGCATTCCGAAAATCCCAGCTCGGATTAAAGGACGAACAAAGATATGAATGAATCAGCCTTCTCTCCCGCGCGCGCTTATAAGTCGGCTCGGTTTAATCCGCCGATTTCGTTCAAACTCCGATGAAGACGCTCCCGGTCTGTGCTTTTCTGCTTTCCATGCATCCGCAGCCGCCATAACCGTATTATATACCCATCGCCTAGTTTCATCCGACCAAGTCCTCAATTTCGCCTAAATTCCGAGCTAAGCGGAAAAATTTTCATTTGCCGCCAGAATTAAGAAACTCTCTAAATCGACCCTCAAAACATTCCGCAATCAAACTTTCACCGCCGAAAGAAGATGAGGATGCGCGAGTGGGTAGAGCCGGAAAAACGAGGAACGAGAAAAAGCAGGGAAAAAGTAGACTAGCGCAAGCAACAACAAAGCCCATCAAACGCTTAAATACACGCGAGCGCCGAATCAGCCAATTCCCAGCAGCAGCAGCAGCAGTAGCAGTGGTAGTAGCGTCTGCCTTAATCGCTGGCCCCTCCACTTGCGCGCGCGAGCGCGGCTGTTGTTAGTCTGGGCGTATGTGTTTTCGCGTAAAAAAGTTAAAAGAGCAGAGCAGAATGCGAGAGGGTCTATAGTTTAACGGGAATTTTGTTTGTTACTTTATTTAGTTTTCCGCCCGAGTAGTCTGCGTATCGAATGAGAGTTTACTTTTAGAGTTCATTTAAATGTCGTTGCTCTAGTGTACTTGAATTTGTATGTGCCACGTTATCCATTAATTATCATGGTTTATGCGGTTCGTCAATATTTAATTTATCTTGCCTCATCTAATTTACTTTTAAACTTGTTTTAAGATATTTTACTTTTTTTTAAACGACAAACCGTTGTGACTAATAACATGAAACAGCATACCAAGAAAGAAGAAGAGTCTCATATACAAACATATTTGTCCGCCCATCCCGAAAATCTACGTACGAAATTGGATAAGAGAAAAAAAGGTATAGCGGTGCTGGACCCTAAAGACTACGAGGCGAAGAAAAAAGTCGGAAAATATACAGAACCTACCACCACAAAGGTGAAGCGGTAGATGCGTAAGCGTGACTGATTAAAGTTCGTCGCACGTGGGGTTTCTCTGACGTTTTTGTTCGTTGAACTTAATGGAGCAAATAATTATATTGGACGGAGGAGACGACCCGTGCGAGGAGATATCGAGGCTAGGCGCGTTAGCACGAACCGACGAAAACGACGAAGGGCGGAAAAGGACAGAGAGGGAGAAGACATTCCCGAGTTCGGCACCTGAATGGCGCGGAAGATAAGACCTGGACCAACGATTTAGGCACGTATGCGGCACGGGAACGCCTGCTGAAACCTTGGCGAACAGTGAGGCAAAGGGAGACGCAGATGCGGTGTAATATTTTTTAATCAAAGTTGGAGTTGTCTTACTTACGCTTACACGCTGGTGAATGAAATTGACACGATAGAAGATTTGTTCAACTCACCTGGAACATAAAAGTAATGAATTATTTCAGGCGTATTCTTCTGAAAATAGAATTCGAAGTTTGGTGAATGCTACTATCCGCCGGCTTCATCAAAATTAAATCTCAGCAAGAATTTTCAATTTCAGATCGCAGCGCATAATGAACTTCCAAGCATGTCAAAGTTCAATTTCCACAGCATGATATCACCTTTATTAGGGATTTATTGATGTTAGCGGGAAATTTCATTACGGTATCCATACTTCGATTAAGGGATATTAGAAATCTTTGACAGAATTTGACGGGAAACGAGGAGGTTATAACAGTTTGATGCTCCAACATTGAAATCATAAAACCATCTCGTGTATTCACACACTTATGGAACATTTCCAGGCATGCGCATCTTAGCTGATGCACATGAGAATCCTAATACGCTGCAGCGTGCACGGCGAGCGCAGAATTTTTTCCGCTCATATCCGGCCAATAGTAAAGCAATATGAGAGACGACTACAGCTGGATGCCAAGGCGTATTTATATCGAATTCCAGGCCGGGCTCTATTCCTGTTATTGGCGAATACCGGGAGGTGTAACGGCGCGCGATCGCATCCCTTCTTCGCCTCGATACCACTCCATGACCCGCGCTCGGCTTTCTTTTTTCTCTGTCGTTGGGTTTCGCACGGGATTTTCTCTCTCTCTCTCTCTCTCTCTCTCTCTCTCTCTCTCTCTCTCTCT
>QLSS01000002.1:7634913-7645515 GCA_024372645.1 Trichomalopsis sarcophagae
CTCTCTCTCTCTCTCTCTCTCTCTCTCTCTCTCTCTCTCTCTCTCTCCCTCCCTCTCTCGCGCGCGCGTGCACGACTCAATATTTCGGGTCGCTTTCGGTTCCCCCTTTTTTCTCTCCGTTCACGTGCGTGAAAGGAATTTAATTCGTTTGCGCGGTTATTGAATCAATGGAGACATGGAGGCATCATAGAGGGAGAGGAAGGACTTCACAAAGAGATGTAGAATCTAATTTTATCGCGTCGGTGCGGTGTATTTATACATCTTAACTGACGTTTAATTTCCGATATCATGCGCCAAGTTTTCCGGACGATTGATTCCTTTTATTAATTTAGCGTCCGCGAGGGCGATCGAGCGACGGACTTTGTTCAGGGACGCTGTTAATGAAATGATATGTATGTATCGTACATATTTTGCGCCAGTAAAATCACATTTTGCGAGCGAATTCGATTTGAACTCCGCGCGCATCGTCTACTCACTGTAATAATGGCTGCTCGCTCCTGGGTATAATACTACAAGGTAAAAAACGAATATATCAGTAGCGCGAGACGAGTGGGACAGTGAAAACGCGAGAAGCGCAAGAGGGTAAACGAGAGAGAGAGAGAGAGAGAGAGAGAGAGAGAGAGAGAGAGAGAGAGAGAGAGAGAGAGAGAGGGGGGGGGAAAGTAGTATTCCCCGCAGGGATGGACGAGGGTATGGGGTATAGGATCCGTTACAGGAGAGGGAGAGAACGGGTGCCGGAGATTCAATTAGCCATTCTTCTGTCGCTCGTTAGTCTCCCGCGCGTGGTCGCGTCCTCGCTATAACGATCCCGTAGCGGAACATCGACACTGCTAAAGCTTAATTTTCCTCGAAAATTGCCGCGCGATCCCAGCGGATTCACACACCCCGATTTCTCTTGTTCCAGTACTCTTGCACCTACTGTCCCGCGCGCTGGAAAAGTATCGGCCGAGCGGCATCGCGAGATTAACGACTCTGATGCCTTGTGTCTCTTTGACTATACTCTCTCCGACTAATGTGGGACTCTGGGATTTCTTGGAATGGAATTTCCAATCGAAGATTTTCAATTAATTTCCGGAATCGCTTCCCAGCTAATTGATCATCCTAATGGCTGCGGATTAGCAGTAGCTTTATCTAAGCCCGCCAGTTGGAAATTCGGACCGTTTCGGCTGTAAGCGTATAATCTTTTTGGCGAACCCGTAGCGATATATTGCTGATGGGCGTGTGACAATGCGCGCGAGTTTCGAATATCGAGCGTCGCCCCCCTAAAGCAACTACGAGTTTAGATGGTCCTTGCTCTTCTACCTATACGAGACTTTGAAAATTGACTGCTCGGGGTCAGTGTTCTAGGTGTAACCTGTAGTTTTGGTACTTTGCCGTCGCATAATAGTCATCGAGAGCAGTGACGACTCTCGGCGAACGAGGGTCACGTATAGGCCAAACGGGGTGAAATACGACGGCGGTTTGTATGTGCCATGTGCGCTAACTATCCGTGAAACTGCGCTCTGATGTGCGATTATAATCTGAGCTTGTTTGTTAATCAACTCGCTGAATATGAGCTTTGTGGATTCGAGCTGATTAAGCGCATATTATAGTGTGCATAAGGTATGGCCTCCGTGGGCGAATATTATCTTCTGGTTGGTCGATTTACGTCAACGCAATGGAAATGAAACTCACGCAACGCGAACGCAAGATACTCAGGACGCTGGCGACGGCCGCAAGAGATAATTTCAATCCACAAAATATTTGCCGTAATACATTGCGGATAACAATCTGGAGAATGATACAAATTTACGTAGCTCAATTCCTTATCGCTTCGGTTTTCTGGGATGGAATTGAAAATTAATTAAATCGAAATCTCTCTTTCAAAAGTTCATTCCTTCGCCTGTCGGGATTCTTGGGAGAACGTACCTTGTACCTTTCATATTTCCTTTGAATTGATATTACCGAGATGAAGTCTTGCATTAATTTGCTCAATCATCGGCGAGTGTAAACAGAATGAATCATAATTATCTCTCTCCCTCCATCTTGGTATGAAAAAGTTGTTCCAGCGAAACGCATCGGAATACGCAGAAACAGAGGGAAGTTCTTGAAATTATAACAATCAGCTGGATCGAGTCGGGAGTCTTCCACTAATTGAAAAATGCGGGGCGTTTCGTCATTCGGCGACTTCCCCCTGATCACACGCCTTTTTCTTGCTTCTCGCGTCATAGTTTCGCGGCGCAGAGGTGTCGCGTTCGCCGCAGGAATCGCAGATGCTTTTGACGCAGTCGAATGTCGAGCACGTATACGCGAGAGTTTGAATTGGATTTTGTCCGGCCGGGAATTCACGTGTCATTGGACGTTCGTTTGGCCGTTGCGCTGCTGCTTACCGCGCGCATACCATTCGAATAGTTCTGTTCTCAAGCGTATGTCGAGTTGATTCTGTATAGCACAACGTGGAAATCGAAGCTGCGGGACTATGCGTATACGTATGATGTTATGCATGCTATACGCAAAGGGAAATTAGCCTAGGATGGCTTATTTTAGAATTCAAAATGATGCAAGTTTGCTGGATAAGAAAGGGTGTGGGTCGTGGATAAATTATACTCGCATTTAATCCGGTAAAACACCAGGCAACTTGTAAATCTTCAAAACCGAGCCCCTCCGTAACAGCATGTTATCAGTTATTGCGAGGATTATTTGCAAGAAATATCCGAGGCTTGAGTCAACAATTTTTTTTCTGAAGGAAAGAGTGTACGGGGTGTGGGTTCGAGCAGCGAATTATTATTTTAACAACTGAATCGCGCTCCCTCGATGCGGCAAAGGACTCCTCTACGCCCGCGAAACACCACCGTTGCATGCAGCTGTCTCAGCTGCTTCTATCTTCTGGATTTACGGGCTGCCTGGCGCATGCTCAACTGCTCAACTGCGTTAAATAATTGCTAATAAATAACGCCCGCGGAGGAGGCGGTATTCTCAGGAAGGAACAAGGATCGGAGATAACGAGCAAGGTTTCGAAATGACGACAAAATCACGTAAAATAAAAAGACTAGTGTTATATTTACAAGTCGCGAAATAAACGTGATTTTACATAAACAAAAATTATAACACGCGAGTCGGCAACAACTTTGCGACTCGCCGCGACGCTAGAATATTCGCGATCGCACGTGTGTACCGATGTGAAGGTCGCGCGCGCCGGATCACCCTCGCATGGATGATCTACACTCGCACAATCACTCTCTCTCGTGCACTGCGCGCCACACAAACCTTCACTCCTACGTCGAAGACACTCGTAGTCCTGGACAGGCCGCAAGACTATATACCACCCTAGACCGCTGGGCTAAGGCTGGTACCTCGTCGCTTCGCGTCACACTCGCATACAAACAAGTATCTGTTGAACTTCTGGACACAGCACAGCACTCTCGAACTCGCGAAACCTTGGAAAACGTTAGCGAAGTCGCGTGTTTATCAGTCGAAGGCCGAGAGCTATCTGAGCGCGCTCCTGAAGGATTAGCCCGCGCGCTCGCTCTCCCTATCTCTTTCGCGCCTGTTGCCGAATTCGCACGTGTTTGATGACGCGCGCGCGACTCTACGCGGTTTCGACGCGGCGCAGCTGTACTCATACCGCTACGAGTTGGCTGCGGTGCTCAACTCGTTACAAGAGTTAATAACGAGAAATACACGCTGTTACAAAGCGGAGAGGAGACAGAGTCGAAAAGCGAGAAAAAGTAGACGACGGGTCTCAAACTCGCGGACCCGAGAGCCAGAGGCCTGTGCTCTAACCACACTGAGCTAACTTCTAGGATGCATCCCAAGCGCATGCATCACAGTACGACTGTATAGTATCCCTGACTCGTCTCGCTGCTCGCGTTGCAGGCGTGTGTGTCTGTGACAAGATGCACTTTGTCGATTCTTAATTAACGACGTTACTGCACCACTTATGCAAGTAATCCGACTCGGCACCTTCCGAAAATGCCACAGCAGAATTTTTCGCAGGTGCACGCATAATGAAGAAACCTCTTGGGTGCGCCCTTGAAATCCAAGCCGACTGCTCTCTCTCTCTCTCTCTCTCTCTCTCTCTCTCTCTCTCTCTCTCTCAGCTTTGAGTCATCTGTGCGTAATCTGGGCTTGGTGCTTGACTCTAAACTCTCATTGAAGGAGCATGTTACATAAGTGTGTAAGCGTGCTCACTCGCTAATGTACAGGCTTTACTTTTTTAGAAAGAGTACCAACCTCAGATTGCGTAAACATCTCGTGCAGGCACTCCTATTTCCGCTAATCGACTACTGTTCTCTTGCATACTGTGACTTGACGCAGGAACTCGACTTAAAACTACAGAGACTCGTGAATACAGGAATCCGGTATATCTATGGTGTAAGGAGAGATGAGCGCATCTCCCCATACAGGCGGGAGCTGCAGTGGCTAACCACTGCTGGACGCAGGAAGTATTTCACAGTCTGCTTCCTTCGTAAAATGTTTAACACGGTCGTACCATCATACGTACTGGCCTTTTTCGACTTCCGCGTCTCGGCCCGGCCTGTGAGGGGTGAGGTGACACCTCTGGAAATACCTGCCTTCGCGACTGAGACGCTGAGGAACTCGTTTCATATCAGCGCCTCATACTTATGGAAATAGCCTGCCATCTCACATCAGAAACACCTCATCTACTGTCACCTTCAGAAGGCTTGCTAAAGACTACTACTTTAAACTCGAAAACACATAACTCGTAGACATTCATGTACACGCACACACTTACTCATTCTCATACTATTCATCTTCACTATCAGTACACTTTTACACTACACTTACTCTACACACGCCTCAACTTACTTTACTTCTAATTCATATTTAAACTTCTACACACAACTTACTATTTTTTACTTTAACTGCATAATGCTGATTCTTACTATTGTACAATACAATGTACGCAAATAAATCTAATCTAATCTAATCTAATCTAATCTCTCTCTCTCCCTCCCTCTCTCTCTCTCTCTCTCTCTCTCTCTCTCTCTCTCTCTCAACACCTCCAGCACTATACTTCACATCGATGGGATCGCAGAGCAGAGGCAGCTCAGCTAATTACGTACACGGTTGTCGTCGCGCGGTATAACGGGGCCACCATATCGAGTTACGAGCCCCAAGACGCTTGCGACGAAAGATACTCGCCGACATAATTTCAACGCTACAGCTTTGTATTAATTAGAAAGTCGGAGTTGGCCTCTCGGCTTTCCCTCGCGCGAACGCGAGTGTATGTGCGCGTGCGCGTTTGTGGGTGTGGTATACAGGATCGCGAGTGTATACGTACTTTCTTCGAGGCGCGGGCAAATAATTTAGAAGGTCGTTTCTCATCGAGTGGCCGGAATATGCGCGGAGCGCGCCCAGACGGCGAGAATTACATTTATAGGGGAGAAATATGGTCGAATCGATAATGGCGCTGGTTAGTCAGTTTGCGCGCTAGCATGGCAGAAATAGCGAGCCCAGGCTGAGGAGGATGAGCGGCGCGTGCATGAATTATTCCGGCGTTGAGGAATTCTTCAATAGAATGCCGATTTCGCATGCAAAGGATGTATTTATACCGATGCGGTGGTTGGCTGGCTCGAGGGCGTTCGACGACCCGATGATTGGGATGTGGTTATTAGAAGTATATTGGGAATTTCATTGAGTGGGCGTCGGCATGGAAATTCAAACGTTTAATTGAAGAACGTTGGAATTGCTGATGCTTATCGCTGATATTTTATTTGCTCTGAATGAAATTTTAAACATATTTAAGGTTTGGCTTATTGATTTTCTTCAGAATGGCACAAAATTCCGTTAATTATTATTAAGATATGAACGTAGTTAAAAAAAAGGAAAATAATCTTATCAATGCAAAGTTTTTAACATGGACTTTATTCGAAAATTGATGTTCCGTTTTACTAACTCATCAGCGACATCATTGGGCATTGCGTCTATGACTGCATTCACTGAAAGCTCTCTCCGTCGCAGTCACGCAAAATTCTATCAAACTCGCGCGACTCTCGAACAACACATCGCCTCGCCTGTCTCAAAGGGCGCTGCAGATCCGGAAACGAGGTCTTGCCAGTGGCAGCAGCGACCCCGCCTCAAAATCTAGCTTCAAATCTCTCAATCTCGCTAACGCTTGGCGCGCACATCTCGCTGCGCATAGTCTATTCAAAGAAACGAGCTTCGACGTGCGCGCAGACAAAGCTCGGGTAACTAGCTCACAGAGGAAAAGAGAGAGAGGAGAGGGGGAGGGGGGAGGGAGCGAAGCCTGGGTATAAGGAACACGAGCCGCGGGGGCGAGGGCAGAAACTTACTTAAATGTAACTTGGCAGCTCGGACTAGTTAGGGCTTTGTACGAAAATTAAAGTTTTTAAGTCATAAAGTTAGGTCTAATTACACTTCCGTGGGATCGTGACAGACATGTCTAGCGCTCGAGCAGCAGCAGCAGCAGCAGCAGCGAGTCGATTAAGATTCGAGCGCGTGCCACGTCGAGCCGCTGTCGTGCTGACGTGCCCCGAGCATACGGGATACAGGCCGCGGCTAGCAAGAAGAAGGAGAAAGAGGCATTACTCCGCTCTGCAGCAGTCGCGCTGTAAACTTACGTGTGGTACGAAATTTCGTCTCGGCAGCTCGCGATTGAAACTTCCCGAGAATTTCTTTCTCTCCGTTAATAGAGTTTCGCGCCCTTTTCGGACCCCGTTCGTGAGCTCGCAGTCTAGTAGCTCGAGAACTTTCCCCCTCTGTTTCGTTAATTTTATCCGCGTCGCGGCGCGCGTTTTCGAGTCGCATATTTAATTTTTCAGGGGGAAACAATGCATGACGAAAAGGATTGCCTTTCGTCATTTCATTTGCGCAGCGAATTATATGCGTGAATTCAGTTACCAAAACAATGCGTTCGCCATGTCTGCTGGAACGAGGCGAAAAACCAAATCGTTCAGGAGCTAGCTAGCAGAGCAGGTTATTCCGGTATCGAGGCCGGATTAAACAGACTCGCTCTTGGTCTAACCTAGTAGGCGAATCCTAGCACTTTCAACAAAGGCTCGAGCTGCGGTATGAAGCTCCACACACGCAGAGAGACGTTACCGTTTCTGATAGCCCACTCGCGCAAGTGCAAACAGCGCTATCGCGAAATCAAATACACCTCGTCCCCTCCCCCCTCTCTGCCCATTCGAGCGGGAGAGAGAAAGCCAGCGAATGCATATTTCACAGAGACCGACATCTTTCACTGCCTCAGCACTCGGGTGGCTGCAGTGTATCACGTTTAACTTCTGGCCGGCAGTCCGCGCGTCAGAGAATCGCTCGCCGATATATCACGCACGTGCCCCGCGTGCTCTCTGACTTGACGTGATTTCGAATTCCAGTTCCCTCGTCTCCCGCCTCTCTCTCTCTCTCTCTCTCTCTCTCTCTCTCTCTCTCTCTCTCACTTTCTACTGCATGGACACGCATGTAGGGATGTGGGTGCGGAGAGCTGCTGCTGCAGCCGCTGCTTATGTCGAATGGATCAGCCCCGCCGCTGTCTTTGTCTGCTGATTTCAGTCGAGAGGTGTGCGGTTTGATAGCGAACTGAAGCAACTGGGAAATATTTAATGCGAATATGCGGCGACAGGTAGCTGCTGTGTGATTTACGTTAATAAGATTTACAGTGAGCTTGTAAATAAGTCATCTGTTGTAAATACGTTCCAAACGGAACGCACGGTATTCGAATGATTAAATGAAATGGTTGGAATGCTTGGAACTTTCAATTAGAACAAAGAGACCGTCGTGCATTGAAAAGCAAAAATTCAGCATTCGTTGATTATTAATTTGCTCGCTCGTTACAAGCCGAATAAACGAGTCATCAAACGAATCAAAAGCAATTTTAACGAAATTAAATAAAATTTTTCATTGTAATAAAACCTTTTTAAATCATGACTGACGAAACGATCGAATTTCCAGCTAAAATAAAAGTAGTTATTCTTTGATACATGCACATGTGCAAGGATATTTCATTCACTGAAACTAAATATTGCTATGAATTTATAATGTAAATAAGAAACGACTCATTTAATATGAGTCAAAGGCCTGCCGGAGACGGTGTAGACCCCTTTGTCAAGTAATTCAGTCTCGCGCGAGCGTATCGTCAGAACAGTCGAATTCAACAGGCGTGATTTCTTTCTTATCCCGGTATACAATAAATAAGAGTCATTTTGTTTGGTATAGAATGCTGATTTGTTCATTTAATTTTCACCAGTTTCAAATAATTATAGTAAACGTGAGCAATGCTATTACTCAGTATGCGGACAAGCAGAGGTAAAAATGTTTACCAAATAGCTGACTACTCAAACGCGGGATACGCACACACTTCCGTCCATCGCGTACGACTCTCCAGAGCACGCGTGCTCGCGCAGAGCAGTATAGCCTAGAAATTTAATTTCGGCGAAAACACAATGTTTTGAAATTCAGTTTTTGCCGCGCGGCGCGAGCGCGCCCACTACTCGTCCATTTTTTCGCTCTCCCCTTTTCCGCGGTGCTCTCTTTCTGCATATGCATGCAGAGCACAATAGTGGCCCTCCTCCAAAGGGTCTCTGTGTATACGTGTACACTAGGCTGCTTTGCATCCGTTCTTTTTTTTTATTACGCGCGCCGCAGCGGCTTCTATTTGTCGTCTGTGAGTTTACGCGAGATAAAAGCGCCGCTGCACCTGTGCTTATGCGCTTTTATGCCGACAGCGACCTACGCTATAGTAGAAGCCTAATTCAGAGAGAGAGAGAGAGAGAGAGAGAGAGAGAGAGAGAGAGAGAGAGAGAGTGGCTTTTTACCTCTGCCACTGCCGCCGCCACCACCGCCGCGAGAGGAGTGATTTTCGCATAAAGAGCGAGGCGTACGAACGCGCGGAGATTTACGACTACGCGCGGAATTTAGGACTTGGATTCGGGAGCTGCGGGCACTTTGCGAACTACGAGCGAGTTGGGTAATTGGCCTACCGAAGGTATGCCTGATGTAGTTTTGAGGTTTTTGGAAAGGGCTGAACCGCGCACTCGATGGCTCTTTGAGACTTTGGACGTTTTGGGACTGCGTTTAATTTGTAGGATGTAACGAGGCCGTTTTACAATGTGCATTTTAACGTTATAGGCGATAATGTATTTAACTGAGAACTCCTACAGCCAGACTGAGATCGGAACGAAACCCGACTGTATTTAATTAGTCGAGTTGATTGTTTTAATTTGCAGAGCAAACATCGTTTAGTACAGTATATAACGCATGAAAACAATACGGTACCTCTTGCACTGGCAAAACCTCGACTGGTACAGTATAAACTGTGTATACAGCGACGTCATGCATAATTCAACAGAGCCGGGTGACAAGTATCGCAAAATGTGCAACGTGGTAAATTGATGTTTCCCTTTTTGATATATCCAATGAAATTCTTCCTGGCTTATTGGCTATTCATCCTTCGTTCGCTCAGCGCTCCAGACTGATTCATCCGAAATTATAGTTTGTTGGAAAAAACTGATACTTACAAAGAGGAACAAGCGTGATATTGGTATCAGTCAACAGCCTTTTTTTACTTTATTTTATTTTCATTGCATGGATGACATGATCACACATTGTTTAAATTTTCGAAAAATTCCTACGAATAAAATATCGCACTAAAAAATGAATTTCTTCCCCTTTTTTGAACAATTTTCGAAAGTTATTAAAAACTTCAAGTCTACTCCATTCTGTTCACCGATGATTTCGAACAAGAAAAACAATACATATCTTTGTCAAAAACTACAACAAGAGACGAGTCAACGAAACAGAACAAAATCTCTACGAAACTGTTTCAGACACCGCACAGCGCACCAAAATCTAGCCAACGCAGGCAAGCCCAGAAATTGCGACCGCTGCAATGTAGCCTAGCGCGCGAAAATGGAGAAAAAGAATGGAAAAGGATCCGAAACATTCTGCTCAAGATTTTCCAACCGACCGCCCCGGCGAAGCTCAAAAGCACATTACCCACACGCGCAGACGCGTTTGCAGAAAAAGTCCGCATGGCCGAGAACGTAGTCGTCACCTCGTTACACCCCTCCTCCCTGGCTTACGCGACGTGCACTACGACGACGACGACGACTTCATTGTGCACGCGATTTTTCTCGTCCAGCCGACTCCTGTTATTACGGCTTAAACGGCTGGCGCTTTAACTTTTCAGTGCTGCTGCTGCCACTGCTTTTTTCAGCTGCTATACTTCTAGAAGGACGAACTTATTGTATCGCGTACATTTAGCGGAGCGTTTTGCTTGCCGGGGCAAAGTTTGTTCTGAGTGTTAACGATAATGGTGCTTTCCTACTTTTTTTGCATCGGTTTTTAAATGATTTAATTTCCAAATCGTTATTTGATGTGATGAAGTGAGCTTGATCCGCTGAGATCGTTATTTATTTTGGTCGATTTAAATTGAACTGAAGGTCCATTTTGTATGTTTATCATTCGTACCGAGCCAGTGTACGACTAATGGCAAATAGATCGGAGCTCCCTATACTGGAGCTGATCTATTGTCGTGTAGTGAGAGGTGGTTGCACGTGGGCTTTAGCTCGCGAGCGAATAAAATCGGTAGAAGGAGAGAGAGAGAGAGAGAGAGAGAGAGAGAGAGAGAGAGAGAGA
>QLSS01000002.1:7647662-7669315 GCA_024372645.1 Trichomalopsis sarcophagae
CTCTCTCTCTCTCTCTCTCTCTCTCTCTCTCTCTCTCTCTCTCTCTCACTCTCACTCTCATCCTTGCATCCTCCCGAGAAGAAAGCAGCTCGTACACCGGCAGGTATAATTGAAAAGGCTAACAAACACGCGAGGGGGCGGCAGTAGCATGGCTCTTCTTCCGTTAAACTTGGCGAAAACAAGCTTTCTGTCTCACTCTACGAGGGCGCGTACGCAAAGCCCGCGTTTATATGAATAATGTATGGTATGGCATAGCGAGAAAAGAAGCATCGCGCCAAGTTCAAGAAACTCCAAGGTACACGCGTGTTAAACGTGCAAGTGGGTGTGCGTTGGCCGTCATCGTGCGTTTGGAAAATAAGGAAGCTCGGGAGTGCAGTGCACGATGATGCCTGATGATGAGGTGAGGTGTGCTGTGAGATCGCGTGGAGATTCGGGAAAAAGGAGCGAGATCTAAGCGCAAGACCTGGATTTTTGTGTTGCTTTAGATGTTTATAGAATCAACATGCTTCGTCAAAAGTGCGTCGAATTGTGCACAGGGAGCACAAAATTGCAAATTTAAATTTGTTAACTGTCTAGAGCGCAATTTTACGAACACTGATGAAATTGTTGGGACAAGATAAAGAGCTATGGAACAAAATGTACGCAATTAACTTTTTGTGATTTTACGATTTCAATGTCATCGTCATAAATGCATCTGCGTTTAAATTGTGCAATATCTTTTTTAAAATCGATACAACGAGAATCCCCGTTCTATCGGATGAACCTTACGGAGTTAGTTCTATAATTTTATTATTATACCTCCAGATAAATCTGTTCCGTTTTTTCTTCTTTATTTCCAGTTCATCACTTTTATCGACTATGGAATCAGAGATGGAAATTAACAATAGAATTCCCACCCCTCGGTAATCAAGCCCCAGTAATAGCCATATCCTTGAATTAATAATGTATCTAAAATTAACTCACTATCTCCTCTTCATTATTCACTATTATATCAAATTGAAAAAAAACGAACATTCTCGGCGCAGATATCGAACCTTATGCTCGAAACACACCGTATACCATGTTAAACCTTGCACGCAGCGTTTTCCCACGAAAGCATATCAAGAAACGCGTGCAGTTTCCAGCTGCGCATACAGGCTGACCTCTCGGTTCTGTGGCAAAGCGGTTGCCATGCGCGCGTCCGAAAGTCCGCGTGCGGATGACGGCTTTATCTTCCTCTCTGTGCTCCGGGAAGGCTGCATTATTAAGCAGCTTTGAGGTCGGCCCGCCTTGAGGGCAAAACGAGCGAGCAGTAGCCTCTCTTTTTCCCGGCTACTGCATCCTCCGCAGAAACTACTCGGTCTTTCTCTTCCCTCCTTGCTCTTTTTTCCAGCAGCACGCCCGGTACAGCTCGCTACTTTTCGCGATCCCGATCGCCTTACAGCCCTGCAGTCGAGTGCACACATGCGACGGAGAAAAGTAGCAGGGCGAGGAGGAGATGGAGTGGGAAAGGCCAACGTTGACCGGCTTATTCGTCCGTCTCTTCCGTTTTCCGGATACACTATACGAGGCACGATGGCCCCTCCCCCCTTTGCCCAGGCTTTATAACTTTGGATTCGGCGTATAGTATAGCGGCCCTTTCTTTACTTAGTCTAGCTGGAGGGGACGCACGAAAGCCATTTATTGGGATTAGGCTTTTATGCATGTTTCGCGCGCGCGAGTCGCAATAAAACGCGCCGCGAGAAATGCACGCCTTGCGATTTTTCTCTTCCCGGGCTGCGTGGGGCGCTGCGCTTAATGAAATGTGATTCCCTCCGCTTTATCTTCGGACTCTGCGTGCGAACGCTTGTACACGTGCGCGCGCCCGCTGCGTAAATGCGCGCTCGAGTTTACGCCCCTTTTTTATGCCTCGTATCTTGTATCTTTACTTCATCTGCGAATGAGCGTAAAAAGCGAATCACGCATACTCTGCAGCAAATTCTTTCGTCGTCGCGCTCTATCTCGCGTTGCTAGTGGTGCGCACGGGAGTAATTATGCCAGCCTTTTCTTCGCGTACTTAGTATGTCTCGATGCATTACGTCTCCTTCGGAGTAGTCGACGAAATAAAAATCCGGGTGTATGCTTGGTCGGGTCTTACCTACCGCGGAGAATCGCGCAGGGGCTTCTCCTCTCCGCCGGCTACCAAGAGACTAATCCGTGGCCGTGCATTACCAGAATAAGCCTGGGTTCGTTGGCACTCATCCTCTGCTTGGAACGTATTGGCGGAGGTGAGTCGAGGGTATCCACCGTTACTCCAGCTTCTTTCTCCGGGATCCGTTTGTGCGGACGCTTTCTTGGATTTGTATCGTCTCTTTCTACCAAGAGGTCGTCCGTCTGGATTTCTCTGCCATTACCTAGCGTCTTTTATCAATTTCAGCGGGATTATTGTAGACGGCTATTTTTGCGAGGCTTCATTCGATTCTAGTGTTTTTGTCAGTGCGCGCTTTGATCGGAACGGGTCTGGATTAATTGTTGGAAAAGTTGTGTGCGAAAATACTCGTTATTCAGGAATGCAGGGCTGTTGATAATGAAATAATGTATTTTCTCGTATTTGGCACAGCGCAAGTAATTTGTAAATTAATTTACATTTATTCCCAGCTCCACATGAATATCGCAATATCTTTGATCAGGCTAAAATAACCAGTAGATAATTCTAATCGAGACAATTGGAACATTGAATACAATCCAATAATCCAATGCTTATCTCCGCAGAACTAAAATCCCAACCCAATTATATACGACCCGTGTACGAAAGCGTGTGAGTAAACCGTATCGAAGGCAATATATTTTCGTGCACTCGGCTCTCTATATATCCCCCGCCTCTCTTCCTCCTACACTTGCCCCGCTCTGTCTTGCTCTCTTGTATCCAAGTATAGCAGCAGGTGTAGAAATGCGCAGTCGCCCCCGGTATACGACCTCGCTCACACTTTCTTCTCTTTCGCACTATATATGTGCCCGGCGCCACACACTCACGCACGCACACACAATCAACCGTACATCGAATCAGCCGCTCACCAGCGATATCGAAATTGGCTATAAGCCCTATCACAATGGCTTCGGACCCTAGTGGCTCGGATTGGCTTTAATCGCGCTTTATATTCAATTACCTGCGCCACAAAGCTTTAAAATGACGACACGAACCGCAAATTGCTTCAGCCCAGCACCGAAACGAACGAGTAACGATTTCCACACTTGCAGTAAACTATAGGCCGCTGTCATCTAGTCGTATGTGCCCGTTTCTATATGGTTGTCCTTTGGTGCTTTCGCGCTCTGTCCGTGTGCCGGTAGCGCATCTTTTTTTCTTCATTTAAAAATGTGCGCGGGACGAACTAGCTAGCGCTGCGCTAAAAAATAAAACTTTCTATCTGATCGTTCAATTTTGTGCCAACGCCGCTGTCGGGCCAACTTTTCCCCGATAAAACTCGCGTAACTCTCTTTGAAAAGGAAAATAACGATACATCAGTTGGCATTATTCAAATTAGTTTTTGGACGAGGGAGCCGCACTTTTGTTCTAGTTCGAGAATTGCTGGGCCGAGGATCAATTTTCTGTTAAACGCGACTGAATTTTTCATTTCGCTTTTGGCGACTGCGGTAGAATTGCGCGAGGCCGCGGCGGATAATGAATTTTAAACTGACAGATCGACGATAACTTTTTTTCCGATACTACATTCCTATAAAACAGAGCCTCGGTGGAGTTGAAATTTTCCGATACACACTCGGCCACCAGCACTATCGCGAATAACATTCGTTAGCGAAAGTTAAAAGTTCTCAAGGTTTTTCAAAGCAAGAGAGTGGAAACGTCTTTAGAGCAGTGAGGAATTAGCCGTCGAGAAGTGCGCCAGTGAATAACCACCCGCCGTTGCTGCCGCCGCGGCGTCGAAGTACCGAGCGAGTACACCGCCTGACTATACGCAGCTCGCACTACTTAAACTTATAACAAGTTTCTGACTACTTTCCTTAACAAGTGGCTAAGACACAAGCATCTCTCTTGTCATTATTCAAGGCGGCGCTATAAATGCCGGCCTCTTAACTTCTAATAGTCATCATTTGGATGACGTGCGCGCGTCGAAGTTTCGGGCTGTGCGTCCTCGTCTAATCGAGATCGATTAGAACGAGAACGAGCTTGGTGTGTTTCGTTTGCTTCGACACCGCGTAGACAACAGCGTAGCAGCGAGACGAGAAAAATCCCGAAACTTGTTAGCTCTTGCGAGAGCGTATAGCGCGTCTACCGCAATCAAGAGTACGGGGCCATAACAATCACCAAAGCAACGAATTCAGCTCCCCTCGAGAGAGATAGAGAAAAAAAGCCCTCGAACAGCGAACGCACTAGGACAGAGAAGAAAAAGCCATTCGTATCGATCATCCGGCTCTCTATTTTTATCCGCACTATTCTCTCGCTGGCCCACTCATCTCGACTCACGAGCCCCACTCGGTGGCGACGAGTGACGACCACACACTATATACCGCATCAAAAGCCCGGGCGCCGAAATGAAGGTGTCGGACCTATAGAGAGAAGAGAGCCGGCCTCTTGAAGAGAGAGAAAAAAATCAACGAGGAAGAAGGGAGAGAGCAGCGTGTCGGGATTAATCCATCGTCCGCGTCATTTTCTAAATTACTTCTCGGGCGGCATCTACGTAAGAGCAAAAAGAGAGTGCGTGGTTTTCTCGAGAGGCCGGAAAATAAAGCGTAAGAAATCGAGCGTGGGAGATAAAGGGAGGAGAATAAAGAACGAAGATTTAAATTAGCTGAGAGATTCGGGTGCGCGCCGCGATGACTTTTTTATTCGGCGGATTACTGCGCGCACGCTATTTGGAGGCGACTCCGATGATGATATTTGCGTTACCGTTTGCGCGTATTACACGTTTGGTCAGTACGTTTGGGATTCGTTATCTCACGACGTGTAATACGAAGGCTTCTTTTTTTGGACGGTCGATATGAGGGGCTGGTAAAAAGGGGGTAGTTAGGTGGCTTTTTTTGAAAAAAAAAAAAAAAAACGGGCGGAAAGTATATACTGGGGAGTGAGAAACGACGCAAGTACCTCTGGACGTGCACACGAGCATCGTGTTGCAAGAAAATACATTTGCTCCGGTGAAATTCCTTGGCCGGTACACCTGAGGCTGAAAAGTATCGCGTTGCTGGTCGAGTCGGTCGTTTCGAAAAATCGAGAGACTGCTCCGAGTGAAGCACCAGGTGACCAGGTGCAGATAGCGACTCGAAGAAGTAGAGTAGACGCGACTGATGTTGTAGTGTGCGCTTATATTAGTTGGCTCGATTGACCGTTAATCTCAGTACCGCGTCACAAAGCTCGAGAGTTCGCGAGCACTGAGCACTGAGTTGTAGGTCGGGGTGGGGCTAACCAGGCGAGTTTAAGAGGCTCTGGTCAATACGCAGGACTTAAGAAGAGATCCGGCGCTCCAAGGGCCAGGTGCTCAGTCGCAACCAAAGAGAGACACCACCCGGAGTCGCCGAACCAGGGCCGTCTTCTCACCCTATTCTATCAAGTTGGAGAAAGCCACCAACAAGCCTCACCACATCAACGAGAACGAGGAGGACTCCAAAATTGTCCACCTCATCGCATACACGAGAACGGGGAGGAAATAAGCACACGAGCAGCGCTGCCACCAACCAAAAGTCACTACAGACGCATCAACCCGGGCGACGAGTCATCATTACCATGGAAGAGCGACGGTGTGAGTGTACGTATGTGTGTGACTGCGCGCGATTTTAGAGTCTTAAGTTTTATTTGTTTAAGGAGAAATGCATCCATCACTATAGGGAATCTTCGACCATAATAAATTTAATAAATCATAGAGTTTCATGCGTCATAAATTAAGGAGAGTTTTCTTTCTTTCTTAATTTCCGTCTTAAACCCAGCCGCACAAAACATCATACTCATAACAATGTGTTGATCTGATAACGAGGGGTACGTGTAGAGTAAACGAACAGAGGAAACAGTACATTATAGAAAACGCCGCGTATACGGATGCGAGGCGTATATAGTAATGCAGTGAAAACATTTGCGTACGTCGAAGACAAAACGAGCACCCGCATGGATGAGAGGAGGGCAGAAATGAGAAACTCCGAAGGAAGAAGGAATGGAAGCGTCAGAGAAGAAGACAAGCGAAGCAGGCAAATGTAGGACTTCTCTCTATACCCCCCTCTCCCTCCTTCCGCCGGAAGATTGGACAGACTGTTAGAGGGAGCCCTTCGATAACACGTGGGGCGATGCGGAAAATACGATCTCTTTCTCTCTCTCTCACTCTCTTTTCTGCTTCTCGTTTTTGCCCTACTGCCTGTACAGCGACACCCTCGTCGCCTCGCTATATACTTTCTCCTCCCGCTCTATTCGGTGTACACGCGCGCGTACGTTTGCACTGGCTTCTTTTTTCTCTCTCTCTCCCTCTCGCTTTTTTTTTTGCTTAGCGGCGCAAAAGTCGGCCTCGATTCCGCTCGGATGTGTTTACGGCGCAAGACACGACGCGCCGGGAGTTGGGATAAGGAAGTAATGACGCTGCGCCGTTTACACGGATGACGAGACGCTGATGCGAGTCCTGCGTTTTATTGATGATAGATTGCGATCGGGGGTGCGAAGGCGCGCGCAGGTGAGGGTACGTTTTTTAGGAATGAGATTGAGCGGTCGGTATATCGATATTTCGTTTTGGCGTCTCGTCGTCTTGGCATTGAAAATGCAGAAGTGTGATCGAATTTCCATTATATATCAGAGCAGCGCAGTCGCAGCCACTGACATCATCAGCCCTGTGCAGTAAATATCGATGTACCAATCATTTGTCCCCTTATCCTTCTGTATGCCATAAATAATGCAAAGTCGCTCTGCATTTTGCGCTGTGTATATACCCTAGAGTAGCAGCGTCGACGGCGGCAGCCGAGCTGTAAAAGATTAGGCAAATCCTCGTCGGCAGGCGATGAGCTTTTAATTAAAATCCCACTCAGCCGTCGCACAAATCAAATTGGGAAATTGCAAATTCACGCAATCGAGTTATACGGCGGTCGCGCGCGAGCGCGTATTTTATCGCGGATGCAGATACGCGCGTCGAAAGATAAACGATGGCGGCAGTATACAACTGGACACGTGAAAGTGCAGCGAGAGACAGAGGGGGGGGGAGCGAGAGCCAGAGAGGCCCACACAGTGGCGCGTTTAATTGTGCCATTTCCCAGGCCAACAGCATTGGATGAGATCCTGCCGGGACGCGGCGCGGTTAGCTATTGGCTCGGTGTAAATAGAAGGTTTCGAGAGAGCAGTGTATGTAAAATGGACTGGGATTCGGGTGAGGAGATATCGGCGGAGAGAGGGAGCGAAGCGGAGATAGAATGGTTTTAGCAAAGTGATTCGTCAGCTATTAGCTGTTTCAGCTTCCGGGGATTGATTGGCCATTGCATTTGCAATATTATTTCATAATAATATTCGAGCGGTTGTTTCGGTATTCGATCATGCAGCATTGACTCTATTTTTCCAATATTACTCTCGTGAGCGCATCGCAATAAATGGGAGTACACGCCTGTCAGCTATCTATACGCGATTCACTGAAGTATTAAATTGTAGGTTCCAGAGCTGCTGGGCAAAGCTGATTGCAATTTGGCTTACAATAAAACTGCATTAAAACGTTGGTCGAATTCAAATTTCAGGAAAAAAATATTTCAATCGAAGAACGACACTTGTACTCATGTGGAGAATAGGGAACTTGAATGAAAAAATCTATCAGGTCTGTCAGAATACGGAAAAATAATTGACACATATTTTTTATTTTTTTAATCAAACGATTATTAACAAAGATACAGCGGGTTAAAATATCGTACGACGTCACTGAATCGGACGATATAGATATACTATACACACTGTCCGAATCAGTGACGTCATACATTTCAACTCTCTCTCTCTCTCTCTCTCTCTCTCTCTCTCTCTCTCTCTCTCTATATATATATATATATATATATATATATATATATATCTTTGTTAATAATCGTTTAATTAAAAAAAGAAAAAATACGTGTCAATTATTTTTCGGTATTCTACATGACGGACCTAATGGATTTTTTCATGCAAGTTCCCGGATATTGACAAGCAGTTCTTAAAATCATTGAAAAAATAAAACAAACGCACAATCAAATTCGCTCGAGTGTATAATAGAGGTTAAATAATCTATGAATAAGTATAAGTTAACTCGAAATTCCAGTTTCTCGCGGCACCTAATACCGGCGAACATGCCTTAACAGCGCTGCAGTGGCGCCTTAAATAATTGTACGCTTCATTAAAACAAGTACACAAAATTACCCGCAAGGTCCTTATTATTGCGGCGCCTTCAGAGTCTCGCGCTAAGGAGCGACTTGCACAGCCGAATAAACAGTCCGTCCTGTATACACGCACGTATATACAGCGAGAGAATCAATTCGTCCCGAAACACGTCCCGCGCATAATTAATCGAAGCGCGCGCGCGCGTGCTATCATGGATAAAAGGAGAAGTAGAGTGTATAGAAAGAGAGCAAAAGCTTCGATTCGCTCTCGGGTGAGCGAGTTGGACCGGGTAATTAATAGCTCGGTTATTAAAACTCGTTACTTTCCTCGTTATGAGGCCGACGCGGCGAGGTTCTTTACTTCAGCTTCGCTCACTCTCTACCTCCTTCTTCTTTTAGCTCTACTTTCTTCGGAAGAAGAAGAATTAAGGTTTCCTCTCGGGGCGGCTTTATTTTCTTCTTATTTGAATCGTCATAATTTAATCTTATCCGCGCGGCTACACGTGTTAGAACTTTTATGAGAGTGAATTATTGAAATTCGTTAATGAGCCGGCGGAAGAGGATTTCCAGATACTAGAGAGGAGATCAAATTAGGAATAATTATATGGTATTATGAGCCATTCGCGCCTATGGCTATCCACGTACCTGCTCTACTATTCCTGTACGTGCAAGCTGCGATATTTTTTGTTTTATCATTAACAATTAAAACTTTTATTTACCTCATTTTAATCATTATATCGTACTTCCAGATATTAGGGAGGAGATCGAAGCAAGAGCAAGAATTACTCACCTGAAACAAAAATGATGTAATTTATAGAGCTTGGAAAATCAATAATGTATCATAAAATATAAATTTAAAAAATCATCATATATATTTAAGCTTTTGATTAGATTAATTTTAAGATCGAGTGCAATTAAATTTTTGAGTCCCTCAAACTAAGCTTGACTGATAAAAGATCGCGAAAAAACATCTCAACTTTCGGCAAGAAAAATAAAAGCCTGGAGCAACGAATCTCACCCGCCTTATGACGATTACAAATTACGCGCGGGAATATTTGCGTTGTGCTCGATTAGGCCCTTCATTTGTCCTCCGTGTAGCTTAAGCGAGGAAAAACGCGCACGCAAACGACGCGATTAAATTGACCACGGGCGCGTTTTGTTAACGACGCACTGCTCGCGTAATTGCGACGATATTTCTTTTAATTAACTTTTTATTGCCAGCGACGCGCTCAACAGGTTTGCTTTTTCCAATTTTTCTATTTATGCGAGGTGTCGAGATGGATGACCGTCTTTTTTTTATTTGGACATCTTGTGTCTGCATAATTTTGAAGGACGGCAAAAGACTTTTGGCGCTGTCTTTTGTACTTCTGTCATTAACGAAATTCGACGACTGCCTGCGAGACTGCCTGTCTCAACCTATAAAGAATAGAGGCTTCTCTCAAGGCGGCGACTGCTCGAGCAGACATCAATTAACGCTAGCCTTCAGGGCTGCACAGCACTTGAATAGATAGCAGAGTAAGGAAAGAGCAAAAACAGAAAATAATCTGCAGTCGGCTGAGACGCACTAACGAGCGCTGCAGCTCGTTGATTGATATTGGATCCTCCCGGATGATTGTTCGCTCGCGGCAAAGAAGACTGCAGCGGCGTCTCGGAACTCCGATACTTTTCGAGGGATGGAAAAAAGTAAGTATGGGCGAGAGACGAATCAGACGCAATTTCCGTCGCTGTAGACGAAAATGAAATAACCCCCGACTAGCCCTCTCTCCTATTGGCTGATCTTTATGCGCACCTATATACATAAATATAGATACAGAAAGATGGACGGAGAGAGTAAGAAGAACCTCCTGGGAATTTTGAAGGAAAGAGGCAAAAAGGATCGAGTAGTGGCAGTAGTCAGACAGACACATAGGGGACGAGGAAGGGGAAGAGGACAACGAAGTTTACTTAAGTCGCCAATGGATTCCGCTGCTGCGGTGAAATTAGATTTGCCGTCTCGTTGCAAGGCTGAGCGAGGGCCCATCTATTCTCTTCCTCTTAGTCTCAAGAAGGAGGAGGAGTCGTGCTTCTGTTTCTCATAAACTTAACCTCAGATTCAAATAAATTGCTTCGCTCGCGTTTTGCCTTCCTCTGTGTTTACCCTGGACGAACGGATGAGCACATACGAGCACAGGTTAAGGTGTCTGTGAATTAATGTTATGGTTGGCGTTTAATTGCGTTCAGAGAAAGAACTGTCTTTGTCGGGAGAGAGAGAGGGGGGGGGGGGACGGTGTAATTTGTTTGCTGTATAAAACAGAGTTTCTTTGCTTCGAAAGAGAGTTTACTTAGGGTTTACTTAGATTCCTTTACTCAAAAACAGAGGTTGTATTCTGGGTGACTCTTCGTAGATCCCATTT
The DNA here is from genome assembly GCA_024372645.1 of Trichomalopsis sarcophagae. NCBI lineage: Eukaryota > Metazoa > Arthropoda > Insecta > Hymenoptera > Pteromalidae > Trichomalopsis > Trichomalopsis sarcophagae. Next base: position 7,658,324 of record QLSS01000002.1, read on the forward strand.
CCCATAGTCTCTCGACCAAATCAATGCATCTAAAACTATGGTCTCTACTCCACATTAATTAACGGATGGGCTTTCGCTGTGATGTCGTTACGACATGTCCATCTTGAGGAATTTGATTATTCAATTTCATCCCGCGCAGTATAAACTTGATTATTCCGACGAGTTGACTATTAATTTATGATTACAAGGCAGATGGCGGCTAGAATAAATGACTAAGTCGGTCAAATGCTGTGTGTGTGTGTGTGTGTGTGTGTAATTGTATAGCTAATGTATAAACTACAAATCTAGCGCTTCAAATCAAGTTAACACCGGTTCAGATGCAGAAAATATCGTCTTATCACAAATAGACACGCTAATCGATGAAACTTGACCGTAAGCTAGGTCTCTCTTATGTATCTCCTCTTCAAGCTCATCATATTCCTCGCAGCACAGCATCAGCTTAGCCGGCGGCGCTTCCAGCTTGCTCCTCCTCAGCGAGCAGCAGCAGCTAGCAGCTCTATGCACTTTAACGCAGGCGCACATGTCTTGTGTGCAACGGTACGTGCGGACGCACACATAGCTGGAGTCTATCCGGAGGGAGAGAGAAGGAGATAGAGCGGAGGGGCGATATTTGACCGTTTGGAGAAAAGCCAATATCTCTATTACATTCCGTCTAATGTCCAAGGCTGCTCGGCCGTATCGCTCGAGCAGACGCTCGTATTTGCCAGGCCTGCTCCTTATGTACCTTGCTCTGCCACATGAGGAGCGTATATGCGGACACATAGCTGCTGCCACTGCATAAGTGGGCGACGTTATGACGTTTGCCTCTGGGCGTAATTGATGCGCGAGTCTTGATACGCTGGAGAGATTTCAACGGTGTTAAGCCGCATGGGAAAAATGGAATGCTTTTACACTCGGTTGCGCTCTCGATCTTGGTTGGCGGACGATCTAATGCTGCTGCCGTATCGTTGGCGATATTGATCGAGTTCTATCGGTGAATTTGCTGGTTATGAGCGTGCGTACAGAAGTTGAAAAAATAAAAACGATAACTAAGTTATAGTTCTGAAAATCGGATTTTAATTGGATTTTTCGTTGCGCGTCATAAACGAGATGAACAAGTGTCTAAACTGAAATGACGATAAACCGCTGTCATAATTTTTAAAAACGTCAAAACGCTTCGAAAGTATAAAATGATATTATCAAACAGCTCATCTACCTCTCGTTACAATGAAGTTGTAAAAAAATATTCTTCATAAAAAAGCCTCATAAAATTCTGTGAAAATGAAATTGGATGTCAGTCAGGAAAGCAAAAAATCAATGTAGCTTCCACTGTTTTTCTTTCGAAAAAAAAGAAGGCAATCATGATCCGGATTATTCATTTTGCTCTTAGCATAATGCACCGATGCATTATGTTAGCCAGAATAATGGAAGTTTCATTGCAGCGAAATGAATTAATGGAATGTAGCTTCGCCAGAGTCGGCGATCCTTCACGACCGAGATGCATCATCCAAACGACTCGTGACAGGACATCACACGTCACGTTGGCTTTTTTCGCAACGCATTAGCATTGAAATTGTGATTAACCAGACGAAGGCGAAGAGCTGCCAGTAGTTTAAACCATATAACCGTGTAACTGACGCGCGAGCTTGCAACGCTCGGCTGATTAATATTCAGAACGTCTAAGAGGGCGCCTCACACGGCTTGTCACGCCTAGCGGATTGGCACTAAGGGCTCTACATTATTCACCAATTAACTCTGGAGCCTTGGCGAGCACGCGTCTCTTGCAGGGCATCGCTCTTAAGTGGTGCAACCGTTTCGAAAGTAAAATTGACGTTGAACTTTTCGAAATATGCGCTGAATGGACGAGTTATCGCTGCTAAGCGATCTGGAACTAGTTGGATACTGCATTGGCTTGATTTGTGCTACAAATCTTTCGTGAACTGGCTTTTATTCCATACAAAATTTTGATCTTATCTTAGGTATTGATTATTTCTAAAGCAGCTATTTTTCGAATATTGAAAGACAGGGGAAAAAAAGAAAGATTTTAACTAAGATTTTAATTCGCATCAGTCAGTTTTGATGATCACGCAATATCGCGAACGAAGCAAGGAAGTTTAGTCACAGCTTCGCACTGACTCTGTCCGAATCAACAATTTTCCCATTTGCAATCGCGGAGAGATTTTCATTACAAAGTAAGTTATTTCCCACGCACTACGGAAGACTCTGACTTCAAAGACTGATCGATTTCTAATCACAAAGTTTTAATCGAAAATCTTACAACGCTTTTGTAAGTACGATGAATCTTAGAAATCACTGGGCTTCGAGGACTCGTCAGTAAGTATGCTGCACTCGCCATGCTTATGGAACAAAATTGTAACTGGTTCTCGTGTTTTTCTAAATTTCCAAATAAAAATGCGACTGCATATTCTGCGACTATAGAAAAATTGAAAAAGAATTTCAATAGTATTCATAAAAGAGCGTTTCAATTTTCATTCCACACTTTGGTAAATATTTAGAAAGTACATACACCGCGTAAATACCCTGGATCAAGGGGCGCGATACCTCCGCTTTGTCAAGAAAAAGTACGAAGTATGATTTGTCGACGGCGCGACCCTATATATTTTGAAATTAAGTGTTCCTAACCTTACAAAAATCTCGATTGCATTTAAATCATTATTATTGTGCGTATGCGCAATCTGTTGGTATCTACTTAAATATATTATCCTAATTTTTCATGTATAAAAGGTTCATTCAAGAATATTAAGTTATTAACTTAATATTGCAAGTTGAACATTTGCTCGGTATATTTCATTTCGTTCAGAGTTTCCATCCTCTCCCGATATTTTTCGTCTCCTCCGGTCACGTGACTTCCGGTGAGTATATTTGGTATTATACACCAGTGGTTACAGTAGTTAATCTACTTTACCGACATTCGCCTGCTACTCGGCGACACGCGATTATAATATGCATGTAATGCTATACGTATATATATATATATATATATATATATATATATATATATATATATATTGCTATACGATTATATGCGTGATGCGATCAATGTCTGAACCAATAGTAGCTTGTTGTCTATCGAATATACCAAGATTTAATGAAGTGCAATAGCAAGAAGAATATGCTTTGTAAAAGATATGAAATATCTCAAAAAAAATTAAATATTTTTTTTGCTATATGCATTAAGATATATAATAAAGTTAAAATTATGTTTTCCCAAAAAATGATATTTTAATGCGTATAGAAAAAAAAACATTGACTTGACATTTTTATATTTAGAGATTTCACTACGTTTATTAGCCTTTTTCTTGCCAAGATTTTCACTTTTGAAAAAAGTTTTTTTTTTTTGAGAGATAGATAGTACTTAATATTATCAAAGAGGCAAAAAATTGCATGACTCTTCAACCGCGCCTCGTACAATATTCTATGTCATCTAAGCCCTCATAATTTATTCAAAATCCAAAATGGTGAAGGCTCATAAAAAAGGTAGTGCGCCGTGAATAATAAATTCGCGATCCGTCGACAAAATCCATCTTCGTTGCTGAGCTTAAACTTTCAAGTTAATTTACCATAAAGACGAGAAGCTATGTGTGTGTGTCTGTGTGTGTGTATGTGTGTGTGTGTGTGCATATATATATATATATATATATATATATGCACATCTGCAGCTGAAAATCTATATTTACCTCTCTCAGGCTCTTTTTCTTCGAGCCAAGCAAACGGCGTCATTAATAAAATAACGCGGCTGTTGTAGCGTTCTCCGAGTCGTATAACTATACAGGTGCACAAAAGCTGGATGCCGAACAAAGCTATACAAAAAGAAGTAAAAGTACGCAGCATAGAAACGTTTGCGGCAGAAAGCGTGGGTGGCGGAAAATAGCTTCGAGAGCAAAACAGTTCCAAAGTTTTTCAACAATCTCGACCAGAATTGGCACATTTTTCACTCTCTTTGCCTTTATTGAGGATTCACGATATTGCGAAAAACTTCTGGTAACACCGCATAGTACGGGTATACATTATATGGTTATGTACGTGAAATTAGTTTCAAAAAGATAAGGCACAACAAAAGATCTACTTGCACTAAGCTTCAATTACAGCGAGGCAACGTCGGCAACGTCGTTCGAGGAAATCGCTTCGCGCTTCTTTCAACGACTAGTTCAAACATCGGAACTCGCATCGTCAATCGCGGTTCAGACTGCCGACACCGCATTTCAGCACGACTCTTGCGGGCTCGCCGGTATAGACCTCCCCGTTCATCGTCCTTATCCATATATTCGCCCAGCTTAGAGCTCGCCATGACCGGAGCGAGTCATCGCATTGGCCCTGGGTACACTGTACATACACGAGGCAGGGCTCCGTGTTCGTATACACATCGCAGCTATATATCTGCAGTAGGTGTGTACACCGGAGCAGTAGCTACAGCAGCAGCAGCAGCAGCAACCGAGGGACTAACCCTTGGCGCGTTTACTCAAGAGATTCAGGTCGGCATACGATAGTGGGCTTAACAAACTGTCATAAATTGCTGCGGAGTAGCGTCTCTCCACGTGCCGAGTGTATAAGAAAGGACGCGGAGCGCGGGGGAAAGGGACATTATAAAGCGTGTAATCTTCTCTAAATCGATGCATCCACTTACTCGCGTTTTAGCTGCGCCCCCGTAACAGCGGAGCAAGGTATTGTCGCGCTCTAGAGCGGATAAAGCGCTGTTTACTCGCGACATTTTTATGATGAGAGACAAGAGACGCCGGAAGAACATCGGCTAATCTTCAGGTTGCACGCTCGCAAACAGCCACACCGAAATGATGAACAAACTGTGAGCCACCGAGTTGTGGGTGAAAGCAGCCCTGAGAAGCTTGCTTGTGTGAAAGCGTTGTATAGATTTTATATACTTTCACCTTCGTGCTTTTATATTCATTTTTTCCAATCATGAAGCGGAAATCAATAATTTCTTTTGTTTTGCAAAATCCCCCTCGTCACGGTTTTTCTCTGCAAAAGAAGTAGCGGAAGAATGCCTTTTAGTGCGATTGCGGCAGTTCTGCGTTATTAATGATTAAAAAAGCGATAATGATAAGCTACGATGAGCTCGCGTAACGGCACGCGTGATGCAGTATTTCCTTTGTTTAAAGGCAAACAATCTCTTTCCAGCAAATAAATTGATGCACAAACTGAAATAAACGTGTGGTTTACGAGAGATACGAATAGAATGTAATCTTATTGCGTATACAATGCATGTAATAAAATTTTGTTCTAATAATTTTGTAACTATTTATAAAAAAAACCATTAGAATAGCACACAGGCACAATATCGTATGAGTACCTACATTTTCAATTTTGAAAAATATCTATCTATTAAAATACATAAATTTCCGAAAGTTTCAAAAAGATCTGGAAAAAGTTTTTTGCCAGAATTTTAAATTCCAGAAATACAAAACATTAACTATAGCGTTTGCTTTGAAAAGGCAAAAAGAGAAATGTATCCCGGAAAAGGTCACTGCAGAAAATGGCATATCAGATAAAACGGTACCAGGCAAGAGCGTGATACAGCGGATTTTCTACCCAGAGGTTCATTTAATTAGCGAAAGCCTTACACGCACAGAGAGCGAGTCGACTTCTTAACCGACGATAAGCCTCAGGAAGCAGTAGTCCGAGCGCGAATTGAAAGAGCTTGCAAGCTCAGATTGCGTGGACCCGGTATATCTTTAAGTTTCTATTCCGATTCAAAGCTCGCTCGGACTTTTTTCTTGTTTTGCAGCGGCACGAAAAGAAAGCAGGTCGCCCCTTGATTTTCGCTTATTTTTCCTTCTGGCTCATTGGCTGTTAAATTCGTTCGGCTGTATAGAGAAATCCGCGTCGTGTACATAGGTACGTACAGCTGCAGGGGGGCGGATATAGATAGAGGAATCGCGCGCTCCGAGCATTTTCGAGTACTCGGAATTCTAACGGCACAGCGACGAGAGACAGAGGAAGAGCGATGGCGAGCTGCCGAACATCTGATTTTTAGGAACAAACATTCTTTTTTCGTTCTTTCGCTTCGGGCAGTTTTATTCATTGAAATATTCCACGGATTTTCGAGAGAGGAAAAAACGTTGCGTACGTGTATCTGAAATCGGATTTTCCGTTCGTCGACTGCAGACTATTTTAGTTCACGTACACGTTCGAGCGGGGTAATGACGTTTCCAATTTTTTGTAATTAACTCGATGAAGCTCTCTTTACAACATTTAAAAATTCGTAATTTCTGAAAGCCGACAGAAGGATGTGACATTGGCAAAAAAATTTAATCTCGAGTCCAACATTTAATCATTTTGAAATTTAAAATTCGACAACGTGTTCCATATTTGCGTTATTTATCAGTAACATTTACGTTTGATTTCACTTTGAAACAGATATTTCGTCACCTTTTGCTTCTTTCGTTCCATTTTTCTTTTAGCGAGTGATGAGCCAACTACAGCCTGGCAAGCACATTTTTTATGTAGAATAGAAAAGTTAAACGTACAACTGCAAGTAAATTCGTGGTTCGGAGAAACTTTCAAGAGTGTGAGAGAAAAAGAAAGAGGCTGGCGAACTTTTAATCGCGCTTTCACGTAAAAGAAAACCGGTGCGATAAGAAGGCAAAGCCGTGTAGCACTATGGGAAAGTTTGTTTTCGTCGAGGACCGTCAATTTGAACTGATTTTTTTTTCGTTTCTCTGCTACGTTAAGAAACGCGAAAGTTATCATAATTTATTCAAACTGTATAAAAGATAATTGTTATATACTAGATCTAATTGTGATATTTTTATAAACGTTGAGTAAGGATTGTGTCTTCATATTATGGCGACAATTGAGTCAGAAGCATTGATTCGTTCAATTACCGAGTTCAAAGCTCTGCAGCGTATCGAATTCGGGTTATTAGATTAGGTTCAAGATGGACAGCCAACTTGGGGTGTCTGCTCGGATAAACACAATTTTCCGAAGGCGATTGGATTAGACAGACAATTACCCCAGTAACTCCTCAAATATTGCGTTTGACCTCACCGGTAATCAGCTTTATGCTATACTCGCTTAAACAAATCACCGATCACCGATCGTTCATTATAAATCATATTGGCTCGCTGCATACTTGAGAGCCACTTACTGCAACATTGCGTGATTAACGTGTTGACGATTTCGGCGATTCACCGGTTAGGCTGTAATTTGTAACAAACCGATGCTAAATTACAAATGATTCCAACGATTAATCGCATATACGGGTGAGCGTGCGATCTATTCTCTAAATACTTGCATTTATTGAATGGTTGAGTTTTGTACCTGTTACGCGTTGCTCTTCGTGAACCTAACATTTTTTAAATTCATCAAACGAACAAGAGATAATCGTGTGTACAAAAACCAATGTATGCAATACTTATTTTTTTAAATTATTGACAAAAAAAAGTGTTTGTAGGAAAGCAACAGGACAAAGTTTATTTCCCGCAATTACCCTTTCGTTCCGTCGCAAGAAAAGTTCATCCCTTCAACAAAAGCAGATTCTCCAAAAACAAAATGCAACGCGTACGCAGACGTAACCCCAAGGGAGCTCGCTGCCCAGGCATATACCCTCCTCAAATTCCACTTTCCTCTGTGTGCACTCAAATCTTCGCGTTTTTTACGCGCACCACGAAATCCTCAGCCCGTTGTTATTCCAGAGCTAATTTCCCTAATGAGCGCAGTCCAGGGCGCGAGACGCATGTCGCGCACTAGGACGATTGTTTTGTCTCGGCAGCGGCCTCTGACGACGTTTATTATCACGCGAGCGCGCTCTCGTGGATTCCACTGTGTATGAGAGAAGGGAAAAAGTTTCCCGGGGATTCGGAGCAACTTCTTGCTTGCGAGGCTTTGCGCGTCTTTGTTTCGTTAATGCGAGATGGCGCGGCGCGCAAAAAATGGCACGCGCTACTCTCGGCGAAAGCTCGCTGGAACGTCCTGTATAATGAGACAAAAGTTTCAAATTATGTGAATATTTTGGGTTTGTTGCTAGGCTGGTTTGGAGAGTTTTGGCTTTTTCGCGACTGAGGTTAGAAGACGTTTAATAACTTTGGATGGATGGAGGAGTGGTAAACCCACGGTACGAAGAATGTCGCTAGGCCGAAAAGCATGTTTGCATTGATCCAGCTCATGAAAAGTTGCAGGAATGCCTGATGAAATCTGTATGAATTATTAATTTATCAAGTCATGTTTTAACAGTTTTTTTTTTTGTTTTAAAATAATAGCGTGCTTTGTAGTGTACAAGAAAGCATAAACGTCTATAAAGTCATAATTTCAAATCAAAATAATAAAATTCGAGCAAAAACACCGATCGTCAATTTCTATTTCCATCATCACCAGAATAATCGTACGGTTGTACTACCGAACGACAACAATTTACAAATTCCCATATGACGCGAGCTGAATGCAGTCCTCTCTGTATGACCCAACATCGCGCGAAAATGGTCACGCGGCAGCAACTCTCATCCGGCTGCTGCAATTTTAGAAATCGAGAGAGAGAACTGACTCCCCCAGCAGACTCACACGCGCGACGCGGCCATTTTGGCAAAGCGTCATCGGGTCAGCATCGATCGGCACCGCAGCAGCCCTCCCCGGATAATGTTATATGTTTACGGCTTAATATTACGTACTGCGATGAAGATGAAGGAAGGCAAATGTCACGGTTCAAGGATTGCAGGGGTAAGAGAGCGAGAGAGAGGGATGCTAAGGTCGATCATATCGTGCAGGACCGACCGTAGCGACCTGGCCTACTGCGGCCTTTTATGCAAAGCCTATATCTTGTCGAATTATGATGATGCGGTGGCCCGAGGATGGATGCACCGACTTTCAGATTCGGCTACTTTTGCTTTGATATTTTTACTTCTGCGGATTGCAGTTTAATGCTTGAAGGTTTTAGTTTTCCTGTTTTGTTTTCGATCAAAAAGATTAGCTTATTCTTATGTCGATTAAATTTTCAAAACCTGCTTTTAAATATGTTTTTGTGTTAGTGTGTCAGTAAAATAATTCGCACCGATCTAATAATCTGTAGATATTATGGAAAGAAATTTAGTTACTGATAATACTGTCAAATGATTAAGTTTGCTGATAAATTATGCAAAATTTTATTCTTTAACCTAGATATCTCTCTGCGATTTTACATCATTGTGTCTCAATTTTTCAGTGAGATAGCATTTATGTAAAGTAATATAAACCACTACTGTTTCAAGATAATTGCTTAAAACTACAATATATCTATATCAAGAATTCAGGAAAATTAAAAATAATCTTGTATTTATCCATTGTTGTGAGTAAAACCGAAGAGAGCAGTTACCTGGCTGAAACGGAAAGAGAGGTAATCGATCATCTTGACCGCAGTGACCTTTTATGCAAATCGATCTTTATGACCCTTCGTCATATCCTGTTCTTGATATTTGTGTATTCCCACAGCGCTACAAGTTCTATAGATCTACCGAATGCGCTCCAAACATTTATCATAGAACTCAATTATGACCAAACTTTTGTGAACAACAAAAGGATTGTACTATTTTAAAGTCGAAATATTTAAAAATAAATTTTGCAAAGTAAAAGCCAAATTTTTTTACTTAAGGATAGTCGAAAATTTATTTCCGATACGTGAAAAGTCAAAATATTCAATTAATTTACAGCTTAGTACGACATTTAACTATAAGGCACTTCCATTACCGTGGTCGTGTCTAAAAAGAAACGTTGCAGATAATGAGAACTTGAGAAAAATCATACTTAAATACTCGAGTAGATAAAAATATGCGCGGTGGGGGCGCATTAGATGCACAGAAGATTCAAATTCGTCCGTCCCCACCAGGTCGTTGCAAATTTTCTCCCCCCACTCGCGTATTCGCTGTGTGCGTCTCGTTGGAGGGGAGGGCTGGAGCTGATGTCAATTTTACACACGGTCTTATGGAGAGAGAAACCAATCACGCCCACGACGGCCGCTCGAACTATTTTTCGCCCATAAGATTTAACGTGGAAAAGAAACCATTTTGAGGGCGCCACAGTCGAACACTATTAAGGCTCTCCCTCGCTGACTTAGGTAATTCCTGTTGAAGTGAGTTCAGTAGATTCAACGTTTCTTTTTTCTCCTTTTGCATACGTAAAGCTCCATGTTTATAATTGCAGCAAGATTACTCTGATGGACCCGAATAATTATGGATTCGCACTACACGGTCGTAATAAGCTGTAAATTAATTCAAGATTTTGACTTTTCACATATCAGAGATAAATTTTTGCCTTTTGTAAAGTAGAAAATTCTAACTTTCTACTTTGCAAGACTTTAAATTAAATTATTTCACCTTTTAAAATGTCGAAATGACAATTTCTACTTTGATAAAGTGAAAAATCGCATTGTCTACTTTTTAAAAGTAGAAAACAGACAGTTTCCATTTAACACATTAAGGCCCAAATGTACTGATCTTTGACGTTGAGTACGATTGTTTACTGCTTTTTAAAAAATAAATATTTGCATTTACAAGGCATCATTTCTTATGTTTTTGAGGTCGCTCTATCGAATTATCGAATTCCAGCGAGAAATAAAAAAAAATGACATTTAAACTTACTTTTTAAAGAAAATTAAAAAAAAATACGATTTTTAATAATTTTTTATATTTATGCATATTTTTGGAAGAAAGCATGTTTCTATTGTCTCGAAACCTATTGAAAAAGTCATCTCAATAGCAAAGGCATAAAATTATGCTTAGAAACAATTTTTTTTCCAAGATGGCGATACCAAAATGGCCTGTAAGGATTATTTTTTTTCGATTTATGAATTTCAGATTTAACAAATTCTGTTTCATATTTTTGAAGACAGAATAATATTGATGGGGGTTTTTGTGGTCACTGATCACGATCCTGCTATCAGAAGCGCAAATTTCAAGATGGCGGATTCAATGTGGCCGATTGAATAAGAAACAAAGAATATAGCTAGAAATGACCGCCATATTGGATCCGCCATCTTGAAATTTGCGCTTCTGATAGCAGGATCGTGATCAG
>QLSS01000002.1:7686910-7718375 GCA_024372645.1 Trichomalopsis sarcophagae
AGAGAGAGAGAGAGAGAGAGAGAGAGAGAGAGAGAGAGAGAGAGAGAAAGACAGCAAGAGGAGGAGAATTCGTCCCCGGAGGAATATGTGTCAAGTAAGAAAGTTTGTCGCAGCGGCGACGGCGGCGGCAGCAGCAGCGAAAACTTTATTTGACTTTGCTCGGAAGAATCGACGTATCGAATCAGACTGCTTAACTTAAATAAGTTTGCTCCTCGCCTGCGCGGATGAGCACAAAGATACATAACGTTTTCGCGGTGCAGCCGAGAGATCGCGTCGTTTGGTCCCAGCGCGCGCTTTGGAAAGCCGAGATCCTCCCGAGCGATTGTGTACGCTGCTATACATATAGATATACACACATACAGGATGATATCGACTACTGGGGGAGAGGAAAGTAGCTTTCCAGCTGATACGCGCCACCACTCGCTCTCGGTCTTGCGATTCCGCGTACGCGAACGTATAGGTGTGCTCCCTCTCTCTCTCTCTGGACTTGTGTGTACGTATACGTAGACATCGCTCCTTCTCTTTTGACCAGGGAGGAGAGTAGATTCCAGGATTTGATTAAATGTCGCTGTTTGTTCGCCGATGCCGTCGGGCGAACGGATGTTTTGGTGGAGATTCGAGGCTGGCTTTCTTAAGTTTCGCTGATCGACTGGGCAGTTTCAAGTTTTGGGTCAACGGAATATGACGGATGCTTGAGAATTTTCCCGGCCGATGTTCGGAGATTGAATCCGTATCAGCGCTTCCGTAAAACTTTCGGATATGTATCATACACGACGACATGCGGTGCGAGGCTTCATGAAAGTTTGACGAAAGTCCGCCGCTGTTCCACATCCGATTCACGGTTACTGCTAAACGACTGCAGCGTGAAACAATTTACTGCGCATTAACTCAGATTACCCATAGTTGCGGAGTTAGCCTATAACCGCACGGAAATGCATATTCATGTCTCGTCTGACTTTACCCGAGCTCCACTATATGCTCGATTCGCATATCACTCTCCGACCCCATATCGCTTACTCCGCATTAATAGACATCCCTCCTGAAACGGATAGCCACAAAAACTCGTCTCGGATTATTCTTCCTCCGATTGTAAGAGATGGAAAGAGTAGGGGGTCCGACTGAGAAAAACGAGCTGACCATCTGATACCGCAAACACTGCGAGCGCTATACGCAGCTTTGGGCTGTTTGTTACATGTGTACCGACGGCACACAGAAGCCGGCAAGAGAGTAGAGAGAGAGAGAGAGAGAGAGAGGCTGTAATGGAAGGGAATGTTATCACAGCAGCCAGCGAATTTGCATTACTGTGTGAAGCCCGGCTAGAGTTACCGAGGCTTCTGTTTGCCTTCCTTTTTCTCCGCGGTTTTAGACGCTCTTGCGGCTCTCGTTTTGACTCATATACTGAATTACGCGCGATGAGGGAAAACGTTGCTCCGACGCAGCTGGATAAGCACGAAACCAGGTCGCGCGCTTTCGCCCATTCGTATAATCCGAACGGAACGTTTACCGGGAAGGTATTATGTATTTACAGCGCACAGAAAAGTCCCTCGGTATTTATTTACAGCGACGTTAATCAGCGCCGCGCGGTAAAGCCTCGTGGCTGAAGAAGCCCGTTCACAGCCAATACGGCGCGAGCCTCCGCGAAATTGGATATTTCTCAATACTATAAGGCCATATAACCGATCGCCTTGTCGTTACGGATGTTACAATCGGTGTATATAAGAGTCGCGCGCGCACGGCGCGGAAAAGAGCTTCAAAGTCCCATAAAAATGCATTAAAGTGCTTCGGTCAGCGCGACCATCCGCGCGATTCTCCCGTCATTCAGAAGTGATTTCTCCGGTCCGTATTAAATTTCTGTGCGCCTTTGTGCGATTTCTCCGGAAGTAGAGGGCTGTAAAGGACGGCGATATGAGCTTCCTGGCGGATGGATTGTCATATACGAGCGGCTATCTCTCTCTCTCACCCCCGATTGGGAAAATTACTGCACGCGCGTTGAGCCTCCTTTTTACCACGTTGACCTCTTGAATTATCGCGCATATGAACGATACCGAATGTCACTTTTCGTTAAACTCGATTTTCGTTGTAATTGACGCAGCGCGCGTCCTTTTGGAAGCGCCATTCAAACTCTCTGAAAAATAAATCTTCGTTAAGTGTGCCGCGATTCGACACGCTTTTCGTGTCAACTTTCCGTAATTAAAGTTTGACACGCATTGCTCATCCCAAAAGCGAGAATAATATCCGCATTCATGCAGCTCGCAGCGGAATAAGAAGCACAACGCAAACATCCAACCTTGATATTCAATGGCCGACCTCAGCAGCAGCGACGATACAGAAGACATCGGGAAGCGCGTGACACAAAGACCTCCGGGGAAAAACCGAAACCGTAAAAGAAAAAAGTATATATCGCGCGGGTACGCGAGTCTTTTTCATTTCGTTTCTGAAAACGAAACTCGTTTCATCCGCGCCCCGCGAGCTTACAAAAGAGCGAGAGGAGAAAAAAAAGCGAAGCGGAGCCGACGCGCTGATAATTAAAAAAGGCGCGCGCTCGCGCTCCCTCTCTGAAATCGACGCGAATGTATTTAAGATCCTTTCTTTTATCCTGCACGAGCGGCGCGCTGCTGGAGAGAAGAAAGCCCCGAGAGCGCGCGCAGGGCTTCAAAGTATATTCATATCGCGGCTGTTTTCGTCGCGTTTGCTCCCCGCGCGTGTGCGTATATTTGTTTCTGCTTATTTATACGGACCGCGCAGCGTTTGTGCTCTCGCGCTCTGTCTCTGACAGATATCTCTTTTTGCCTCACTTCCGCGCTCGCGTAGTTTTTTAACATTGCTGCGCGCGAGCGGCTTTTGTTTACCGGGTTAATTAATCAAGCGAAATCGATCTTTTTGTTGTTTTTTATTCAACCGGAGACGCAGCATAGGCGCTTATATTCTTTTGATTCAAGCGCGCCGCGGGCTCGCTGGCGGCGGTCTAGATTTTTCTTTCGATGCTCGTTAGTTTGCCTTTCATTTTCTAATCAAATGTGATGCGCTGAGAAACGCTCAAGTGAAGTTACTTTACTTTTGCCCGAGGTCTGCGTTTAATCGCGAAAAGCGTCGATTTGTCGGAGTGAAACTCTTCTCGTGCTCTCGTGGCTCGATATTAACCAAATAATTCAGATGATTGAATGTGAGAGCCGATCAGAAAAAAGGGCTTCACACGGTGGTTAGTTATTGATTATCAGCCTTAATAGGGCACACCAGAAGGAAACTAGCGTCGTGCGCGCGCTGTCTACAGCGTAAGATTATCGTAGTCTCACATAATCTCCGGTGGAGTCTAGGTTAAGCGGATATCAAGGCGAGCTGATTGAGACCTCGTGTACAGACGAGTTAATGAAAGGGAGGCTGGGGAGGGAAAGGCGGGCGGCGGGTGAATGTCCGTTAATGTGTTAACAATGTCGCAAAATGGTGCGAGCTCGCGGCGGCGTTGACGGGGCATTACGCGCGCTAAGGGCGGCTTTTGTGATTTCGCGCGAAACTCGAACGGGGCTGCAATCCTGTCGGTCGTAATTTTCGATCGGGAACGGATTATCGATTCGCTTCGTTACTGGGTACGCGAATTTATTCTGGGAAACGTTGTCTAAAGAAAGAAGTTTCAAACAAAATTGTCATATTAGTTTCATCTTTGGGAGTTGAACTCCCGCAGATTTATTTCGCTTCAATTAATCAAAGCGTATGTCTTCTTATTTCGAACCAATATGATAACAGAGTGCCAACAAAATTCACGCAATCACGTTCAAACCTGGCCTCCTTCGCTAAGCCGCATTTGATGATACGCAACGGCAGAGGAAAACCGCCACACCTCCACGTAATACAAACGAATTTCAGGCTCACGAGACGGCAAAAATGACCGGCGCATGGTCCTAGCGTGAAATATAATGCAGACGTGTGAGGGTAGACGAAAGAGCGGTAGCGGCAAAAATCCACAGGGGAAAACAAGCGCCACGTGCGAGCTGGGAAAAAGAATGGTGACGCGATAGAAAAAGGGAGAGACGGCGGTGGGGGCGGCTCGCTCTGGCAGTGCTGGTGATCCTCGAGAATTGCATTTAATGCATCGTTTGTGCTGGCCAATGCTGAAATTCCCTCTCGGCCCGCGTGCTAAATGTTGCCACATGGACGGAAGTGAGAAGCAGCTGCTGGAAAAAAATCCAGGCAAAAAAGAAGTCGGCTCTTTCGTTGTCGGCGAGTTACTCTGACACTTGACCTCTTCATCTTTGCATTTTTCGCCGTTGTTATACGAGTTGGCTACTCCTGCCGTGCTGCTATATATGCTGCTACTGCTGCAGAGAGCCGTATACGTAAAAAGGCCAAGTTAGCTTGTCAAACCTGGCAGTCAGTTTTGATATAGGGATTTACGTACGTGAGAATCTGATATTGTATATTTTTATTGGAATTTTCATAAATGTACTGTAACCGATTGTAACGTTTCGGAATATTAATTTGAATGATTTAAATTAACTACAATTAATGTAATATGCAATCGATTAAATTTATCGTCATATTGTATGAGTTATATTGAATGAATAAAGTAAAATATTGTTGAATTGAGTAGCCCAATTACTCTCTTACTGACATTTTACTCCATTAATTTATTAAAATGTATTAATTTTACTGCGTGTTGAATAAATGTCTATACTTATACTGCCATGCCAAATAAATGAGCCATCAGTCATCGTGATTCTTTAATTTAGCGTTTTATTCAATATTGTCCAATATTGCGCGAGCCATGCAGCTGACACGAAGACCAATTGTTATCTACATCTCCTGCAGTTTATCCGAAACGTCGCGTCCTTTTATTAAGCACAAAAATTCCAACAATATTACAAACCTTCCATAATCCCGCATCAAAAGCTTCATATTACAGTTCCAGCTTCGAAAAAAAGCAAAGAAGTACAGCAGTATTCAAACGCCGACTTCCGAACCTCCACATACTCTCTCCACGTTTCTCGATATAGAACCCATCGCAAACAAATAGACCGACACCAAATCCACCCTTTGCGAGGAGCATCAGCAGCATCCGAAAGAAAGAAGAGCGCGCGACCGAGTCGATCGCCTTAGTCCAGAGAGAGGACGGGAAAGAGAGACAAGTCCGGGAGAAATAATATAATACCGTGCTGCTGCTGCGACAATAGGGTCGAAAGGACAAAGGCGGGGCGCGATAAGGAAACGGGAAGGCACGAAATTTCTACGTGCCCGACATGTACGAGCGAGCGGATGGCCGACTGGCTTTCGGATTTCGAATTCTGCTTAGGGCCGACACTCGATCAAGTTTATCCGTGGGAGAGAGAGAGAGAGAGAGAGAGAGAGAGAGAGAGAGAGAGAGAGAGCGGTCCCCGAAATGCAAATTCGAAGAAGAAACAAGAAGAGACGGTGTAGCTGTCACGGAACTAATGAAGTGGCAACTAGCTGTTCTACTACCAGGAGTTGGGATAAGCCACGGGATTTCCTCGGGACAACGACGTTTTGTTATTTATTTTGCCGAGGATGCGACACAATTGAATTGTACTGGACATGCGCGAGAATTTTGCTGGAGCTGTACACGGAGGATAGTAAACACCGCCGCCGTCGATAACTAGTGGAAATAGCTTTAAAGCTCGCGAGTCCAATAGAATTATGGTAATGCATGAAACGCCTTGCAGTACAGCAGCAGCAGCAGCAGCAAAGGTATCAAGTCATAAAGTGACTGCTCGAACTTGTACGCCGATATTGCTTTCGTTGCGTAATTTACAATTATCTAAGCGTTCATCACCGTAATTTGCTCTGCTTTTAGTAGGTCGAGTATACGATTGGAAATAAATTGATATTATGAGTAACATCTGGCATGTAATGAAGCAGTTTACCGCAGTTGCTCGGCAAGGGGGTATCGATTATTTCACATCAAGGTTTCGAATGTTAATAGAGATATCAGCAGCTTAAAGTGAGAATATCATTCGTGCATAACCTAATACGTGCATGACCTAATACGCGGATAGACATCCCACCCGACTAATGTAACGTGCCCCGCCTAAACTTTCGATATTTCGGCCGTGATCTCAGTTCAACAAATTACGTAGAGAGATAGTCGGAGCAACGCTAAAATTTGAATAATTTACGGATTTGAGGCACGAAATCGCGAGGAAAATCATTATCATTCCATCAATCTCCTTCGGAAATTCGCGCCTCCGCCTGTTAAAAAAATAATACGAAGAAGATGAAGCAGAACGACGGAACAAGGCCAATAATCTCTCCCCTGCACTGCGGCGCTGTAAAATTCATACGAATTCCATGTCCTATTAGGCATTCAACTCCCAACCAATTTTTCTCCGAGAAATAGCGATAAGAAGCTCCCGCGGCTTGCGTGACTGTATATAGAGGATATGCGAGGCAACAAAATACGCAGAACCGGCAGAAAGAGAGATAGTCGCGCACACGCTCGGATGGATCGATAAACAGCGCGCGGAATACGAGAGATTCGCTGCGATTGAAGAAACGTATAATCTATAGGCCCGCGGCACAATGCGCTCGAGATGAGTCGAGCGCGGAGCTGTCGATGAGCCAGGGGAGAGGGGAGGAGCGTGGCCTTATTATTTTTTACTCTAGCGGAAGGCTCGGGTAATAATGAGCTTCCACAAGAGTGGAGTGGAGTTTGTTAAGCCTGGAGAGCATCGAATTACCGGCTGTTCATCGTCGGCGTGAAAATTGGAACGATTTTTCAAAGTGCTTTTCACCGTCGAATTTCCTCGTACGAGCATCGGACCATCGATTTTAGAAATAATTATTTCGAAAACACTTTCGACCTACTTCCATCGTATCGATCAGCATGACCAGATGATACGACACGGAAACAATCAACAGCTCAGTACATCGGCACAAATCGACGCTAATTATTTTTCTTTTCTCGATACAAGCGGCCAAATTACCCCCAAAATAGCATTAGCCACGCCGAGCACTAGCGTTTGCCAAGTAATAAACCCATTAGTCCCTAGGACGGCAATAGAAGCCGCAACGACGAACCAAATGACCAGCCATTACACTCGAGCGGTCTGTCGACGTCCCAACAAATTGCGGACACCCCCTGCCGACGACATGCAAATCCGAAAAAGCCGGAGCTAATAATAGTCAGCCGCAGGCCAATAAGCGGCACAGCAGGAAGAGCCAGTAGCCGAACACGCTTCGACCTTATCGCCGAGACGAGATCTCGGGCGCGCGACGAGGTCAAGAAGAGAGAGTAGAGAACGCGGAGCCGGGAGCACTGCCAAGCAAGCAGCGATCGAGCGACCCCCTACGGTACACAAGGCCGAATCCGAACTTGGCCCCGCGGATTTGACTTTCAACTGCTGCTGCTGCAGAGCTACTGTGGGCGGAGAGGTGAGATGATTTTTATTGCGTCTTGGAACGTTCCAATCGATAATCAAAACTGAGCACATCACACCGCCAACTCGCCGGAGCAGCAGCCAGTAAACTCAATATGTACTCCAGAGCGTTTGGTAAACCCGAGTGTTCTCCCGCTCGCGTCTCATATCCACGAGCGCGCGCGAACCCTTCGTAACTCATCCCCGGTGTTTGCGCAACACGAGACTGCATTGCTTCCGCCTACTTTGTCGAGCCGATATCGACTCTCCGCCTACGTACGCGATACACCAGTCCGTGCACACGCATCTCCTTGCTTTTTCGGCTCCATTGCGATTTATGAGAACGGGGGTGCAGAGAACGCGAAAAAAGAGAGAGAAAGCGTTTTGTCTGGATTCGCGCGAGCGGCAACGAAAGCCCCGTTGATCGTTTGTTTCGTGCGCCGACGCGCTTCTTTCTCTCTTCGACTCGCCCATGACACTGTCATAGAGTACATGCAGAGCGTGAGGGCCGCGCGTCGTGCGATCAATCGAAAGGGAATGAGTCGACTAATTATGCTTTTGTTTGAGCTGGAGTTTGATTTATTAGCTCGATGTTTATTGCGGAAGGGGGAGGAGAGGAGGAAGAGGAGAGAAAAACGCTCGCACGCGCGCCGGATAGTGATTAACCGATGAATAGGCGTAGGAGGATTAGTTTGATGGAAATTTATTGGTTTTGGAGAGAGCCGACGCGCGCGCGCGCAAATACGCTTAGCCAGCGCCGGAATGACGTGCGATGGGAGGAAAAAATATGCTACGGTAATTTCGGGCTTTTAGTTTTAATCCGGGCTGGGAGTTTACTTCGATCGCTCGGGTGTCTGAAAAAATAAGTGGATTATTATAATCTGGTGATTTTCAACCTGAACAGTCTGCAGTGTATTCGGTCCTCTATCGTTGCTCGCTATATATACCTCATCGGATTACGCCACGTCTGACCGAAAATGGCCCTTACTACTTACTCAAAAGTGCTTCGAAATAATGATGAACCGGAATCCATATCGACATTCGAAGCATGCGTTCAATAATTTATACGATGCGATTACGAGCCTAAACGTGTCGCGAGCTCAAATCAATCGAAAGTGGCGGCGCAACACCTTTGACCGGGAAAATTACGTGCGCCGTCATCAAAGCGCTTTGAAATCCGTCTAAATAATTCCTCAATTGAGCCCGCAGTAATGCCTCATGCACGCGACACCCGTTAAGTCAACATCAATCGTAGCCGCTTACATCGTGAAGCTGTAAGTTTGAATCGGGGTCTTGCTAATTAATGAATTTAGTCTGTGTGTATACCGTGCTCACTTTCTTGTCGATATAGCAGCTAGATACGCGAGTAAAAGTGTCGTCGCGTTTGTCAAGCGTCACGGTAGCATGCCATCCCTAACAACTCCGGAAAATGCGGAGTCACGCTGTTACGACATAAATTTTCAAACGGCTATCTATCCAATTGTAACGTACACTCATATACTGTAATTCGAATCGCTCACCGACACCACTGGGAATGCGATACGCTTCTCTAATTCGGAACAGCTAAAAATAACTCTTCCCCCGCGATAATCCCACTTACTAATAACAATCACTGCGATCGCAATCTCGCCGGCAATGGCACACGACCCCAAGGCGCGAAATTAATTAAAGATACTCAACTGCAAACGTAATTATATACGCCGCGCCGGAGAGAAAGAGAGCACGGCAGACGTGAAAAATGCCGACCCAGACAGCAGCCGCGAGTCACAAAGACGCCGCTGAGCATGTCGAGTTGCTGCACGTTAAGCGGAGAGACAAACTGAAAATAGAGACTTTTAGCGACGTGTCGTGGAAAAAACTAGAGAGAATTAAAGAGAAAGACGAGAATCACCCTTGTGTGCTGCTCTCACGCAAGATACGCGCACTCGACTGCTGCTACCGCTGATGCTACGTTCCGGCATTTCTTCGTCGTGCCACTCGTAAGAGACAGGGATGCGCGGTTAATGGCTCGTTTGATGGGATTGCATTTGATGTGTCGACTGCAGGGGGTCTCGAGCACTCATGCGGCGCGCATTGTTGCGCCGGACAATTAGAAGTGACCGTGAGTTCTTTGTGCGAGGACATCGTTACCGGGAGGGCTGCGTATCCTTGCAGAGATTCTACTGCAGCATTATGCACGTCAGCTATGTATTTTAAAAAGATTTAATGGAAAACAAATTTTTTCGTAAAATAATCGTGCACAGTATACGAAATTCAAATGTTTCATCATCATTAAACGTCCCATTTTCCAAATGAGAACACTGTCATTTACCGAGGATGCTGTAGTGAAAAGTCCCCTTAGCTTTATCGAAGTGGGGCATTCTTATGAGAGTCGCTATTTTTCCAAAAAGTAGCTTAGCGCTACTCTCGAAAATTTAAAACGATCAGACACGTAATCAGGATCATATTTCATGTTTTATCTTTCCCCTCATAGCTACGAGAGCACATCTCTTATTCCCCCAACAGTCAGAGCCCATGAGGAGCCGAAGGCAACGTTAAAAAGCTCCTAACATTTACGACGAAGAAAAATCACGAGAAATCCACCTCGTGGGAGCAAGAGAGATCCTTTCGTGAAAAAACACGCCATTCATACCCTTGCTACTGCTGCAACGCGCGCAAACACATGACGAGGGCGGCTGCAGTATATAATATTCATAAAAAGCTGCTTTCGTCATACTCCCCAGTTCTCGAAATTCACGAGCACGTAAGCAGCCATTCTTTTCGTTTCCGCGTATTTTTTTTCACGAAAAACACGCGTTCTAAATAAAAAAAAACGCGTATTGCACCTGCATATTGCATCGAGAAGGGCCGTGCGTCGATCGATGGTTGCGCTTTTTTCGAATTTCGAAAGAGAGAAAGACAAATAGGGAGAGAGAGTCGGTATAATGGAAGAAAGGGAAGATGTAGGGCCGCTGAATAAAATAGCTCGAACAACTGCGCGCGAAACGTTGTTTAAGCTTTTAGCGAGAAGAGCTTGATTTATCATGCCCCTCCGGGCTTTTTTCAATTTTTTGCTGCGCTCTTTTCCGTGAAAGAGTCTGCATAACGGGGCACATTCGTCACGTAGCGTTCATTCGATCTTCTGTATAAAATGCCGGACTCGCACGCACCGATCCACTATCTGCGCACATCAGGCGCACACACCCATTTGTGTAGGTTAACGACGTATTCTTACGAATAAAATCTCGTGTAACTTTAATCTGAATTTTTGACACAAGCAGAACTTTTTATAATTGCGTCCAAATATTTTGATTAAACGCTATGTTCACGTTTGAAAATGCGCTGAAAATATCAGAGCAATAAGCCCATCAGCATTCGCAATTTAATCACGAGAAGAGGAGCTGCTAAAATTAATACGCGAGAATCAGTCGAGAACGCATGGTTGCACGAAAATAGCCGAATAATCTGTATCTGGTATCTACAAGCAAATTAAAATTTTGGACAAGCTACGTCGAGTTAAACTGCGGTGTTTTTTTCCCCTGCTCCCCTAATGAAAAGCGCAGCTTACGCAACCCGTCCGCCAAGCTCTATTCATACATAATATACGACTACCCCAGCCAGAAGACATGACTGAGAGCAGTAACCAGCAAACAAAGCGCCCTAGGTTACATCGACGTTTCAGGCGTCGTTTATAATTATCGCGCGCTGCTGCGACTCGGCCGAGCATAATGGAGGCTTCAGCAGCGAGAGGAATCTTTAGTCCTCGGGCGGAGCTTTCTCGTTCCTTTGCACCGTGTCGTCGTCAGGCTCAAAGCTTTTTCGCTCATCCTCGCGCGCGCGCGCGCGTCAGTTGTTAATTAGAAATGCAGCTGATTTTGCTCATTTGGCACGACCCCCGCCAGGAGTTGAAGGGTCGTTAGGTCGAGAAGCTGCCGAGACACGGACACGACGCTCTCTCTTTCTCTCTCCTCGACCCTTTGCGTCTTTTATAAGTTTGCGTTATATTGCTCGAGAATTTCGTTAAAGAGCTCTAGCCTGTAGTTAGCCAAAGAAAAAATGCGATGCCGTTGACTGCTCGCGCTCATTGATTACTTTACCGAGGGTTTCATGCTCCTCTCGTGAAGAATTGTCGAATGGTGAACAGCTGAAAAAGATAACGCACGAGACGCTCTAAACGAAAACTGCGCGAGTGCAATTCGCGCAGAAGAGTTGTACGAGATTTTTGTTAATAAAAGAGTAATTTTTTAGAATGCATGATGAAATATAATTCCAGTGCTTTAATCTGCGGTAAAATAAATATACCGACGGTTCAACATTTTATGAACATTATAAAAAGCCACATTATGCTTGTGCTCCCCGAACGTAATTCCATGCGCGTTCTCTATATATAAACTTTTCTCTTGAGTTTATACTAAAAACTTACTCGGCTTTACGACGACCAGGGAAAATTCTTCCTGGAAAAGCAACTTTGATGAAGAATTTTCTTGATAAGCTGAGTCGACTATATAGGATGAGGTCCTTGAGTCGATACAAGCACAATTTTTCATGCGTACGCGCATGGTTTTGAATTTCCAAACGAACATAACCCAGTCAGATTTCAGCGCGAAAAAAATTTTCCTCCACATCAGGAACGGATACAAGCAAGGCGCCTCCAACCGAGAATAAAACGGATGAATCAATAAAAGCAATAAGCCAGCAGCAGAGCGCAACCTAGCTCCCCCCGGTAATTTAATACGATTCGAGAAGCAGGCAAACAGCCGTGGTGCTAAAAACTGGTTACTAAGCTAAAAACAATCGTCATATTTTACGCACATCAGATTCCTCAAGCGTTCTCCTTTCCGCTACACTCACACATACACATATATATGTGCGAATGTAGTCTCCTCTGTTGCGGCGCGCCGAAACCGGGTCGAATCGACCCGACTCATACAAACCAGCCGCATTTCGATAATCGGTCCTTGCATGCATGGCCCCTGGGAGCGGAGAGAGAGAGGAAGAGAGGAAAAAACACGACCACGCAAATCCGCAGCCGTTGCAAGTTCCGAAGAATGAAAAATGCATTTCTCGTGAAAACAGAGCCACAGCAGCAGCCGTCGCTGCGATGACGCGAAGGCGGGTCAGCGCAGCCTCCGCGGGAGAGAGAGAGAGAGAGAGAGAGAGAGAGAGAGAGAGAGAGAGAGAGAAGGAGGAGGAGGAAGAGGCACAGTAGCGCCGCGAGCTTTTGGACTATTTATCACGAGGAGAGAGATTAAAGCTCGTCTCGTGGGAGATGCGAGGCTGGCGCGACGCACAGGCAGATTCTAAACAAATTATGCACTTTTTACGACGCGCGCACGCGCACCTTGCTGTCGCTGGATTTTTCTTGCAATAAATAAGGGCCGCGTGGGAAAGATTTCGGCTTTTCTCTACCGAGCTTCTTCTCCCTGAGATTTAGATGAGTGGCAGGATTTACCTTATGAAATTTCTTACGCACTGCTAAAGATTGCACGAACCCGAACAAACAGCGAATATTATAATCAACATACGAGTTTAAGGGGATGTCGTCCCAAAAAACACTGTTTTACTATTACATAAAACTTTTTGAATAAAGATATAAAATGAAAAACTGAATCTGTAGCGCCGTAGTGTTAAGTTTAACGAATCGTTCTACCGAAAGAAAAATTCGATCGAACTTTCTGTTTTTCTACAAGTTTGGGAATACAAAATACCCCGTGGCCGATTTGCGAAGCTTTTGCGTCGACATCCCCTTAATAGAGTTGTCAGCGTTTGTGACCATAGAATGCAAAGAGAAACAATGGACGGGTCAAACCAGAAATAAAAAGAAACAAAATCTCGCGTTGGCACGAAAAGCTGCGAGATACATTTAAAAAATCTTTCTACGCTAAACGCCTGCGAGTCTGCGAACACACATTGGATTACCGCGCGAGCATTCGACCCAATTTTACAAAGCAACGCACGATCTAATTCAGCGAGAGAGCCGTTTGCTGTACTCGCTCTAACAATCGTGGCTTAAGCTCCATCGTTTTGTCCACCATAAGACCGCATAAGAGCACACGTGAAGACGTTGCGCTTTTTAATTTTTTTCTGCAGCTTATGACACACGAATAACACTCGTGACCCCGCCTAAGTAAACCA
This sequence comes from Trichomalopsis sarcophagae, assembly GCA_024372645.1. Taxonomy (NCBI): domain Eukaryota; kingdom Metazoa; phylum Arthropoda; class Insecta; order Hymenoptera; family Pteromalidae; genus Trichomalopsis; species Trichomalopsis sarcophagae. The sequence goes on from QLSS01000002.1 coordinate 7,700,389, forward strand.
AACTTTATACTCAACGTAAATTCGCTCGTTCGTGCAATAATTCGATACCTGGTCACACCGACGTCATTTAGATGCTAATGAAAAGCCTTTATAGGCAGAGCCATGCGCGTTACGAGCGGGAGAGGGCCAAAAAGGGGGCAAAGAGAGGATGGACGGGAGGAATGGAAAAAGCGCGGTCAAAAGAGATTAGATTATATTATATCTGATGGCTTTATTTTCAGGACAGGTCGGCAAGGCTTTTTCAATCAAAATGCCGGATTAATGGAACGCTTTAAAAAGCAGGCATTTGCATGAATCAGAATCCTCGATGTTTATTAATTTCGATGCATCGGAGCATGCTTACAGTTTACCGTGCAAAGATACTCGATTATCGACTATAATAACTGTGTTTACGATGATTTTTCAGGCTCGAGAGTTTCTCTGTCGTAATGATCATGCCACTCTGCGTAATTCTCATGGCCTACTCTCGTAAAAGAGGAGGATCAGTCGATCGTTGTATTCTCGCTGGGACCTTTTTCAAACTAAATGTGACATAGCGCGATTCCCTCCCAAGCGTCAGCACACTTCAATCATCATTTTCCTTCTACCAATCACTGCATACCCGTACCTCCTGATTAATCAGAGCAAACTTCCTCTCGACACAACTAGTGAACTACGCAGGAGCAAGAACGCATCTTCCAGCAACATCTCTCAAGTCCATTGTCTAGACTCCTCCCCGTCGAACAATCATCCGCGGAATCAGCGCGAGTACCGCCAGCATCGGCGGAATAATCGTCCACGTACACCTGCATATCTGATAACAGCAGCAGCCCTTATAGAACGGCCTCTCCGGTATTGCGTCGCTGCTCACTCGAAGCCTGGGCGTACGTCTTTGTAGGTCTACCTTAACTCCGACTAGCGGGAATCTTTGATAATGCGGCGACAGCTGAGATTGGTCGCGCCCACACAATGCAGCCCTCCAACAATGCGATCGCCAAGCTTTCTAATAAAGATATATGTACATGTGCCTTGGCCGTCTCGCGCAATTTTCGATGAAGTCTACGGGGCGTTGGCGGCAGTGGCTTCGCTCTCGCTCTCTCCTCTTTGGAACGCTCGATGACTCTTTCCCCGCGTGATTACGGCGCCTTTTATTCGACGGTCTAATTTATCACCGAGCGCTGCTCTAGCGTCAAGGCTTCGGGGGATTGGAATTTCCCGATTGCCAGACAGAAATCTGCTTTTTTGCGCTCGCCTTTGCTGTGGTCGAGACACGAGTTTGAATTCGCTTTTTTCCTCGGAGTCATGTGGGGAGGCTGCCTGATTGATGGTAAAAACTATCATTATCTTTGTTCAATCAGACGAGATCGAATAATTATTTCATCTCTGTGCAGAGTGGCATACGCATTATCGCTCTATGTTACGCTTTTTATTTTTATTATCCTCCGAAAACCAATAAAATTTTACATCCCAAGGGGAAAATTCAAAGAAAAAAGCAACGAAATTCAAAAAAGTTTTGAAAAATATACGTACACCAAAGACCATTTTAACCGCGCCTATAAAAAAGCTGAAAAAACAACAAAGCTTCAGCTTTAACACACGCATGCGTGCGGCCGAATGCATTACGCGTTTCCGCAATCCAACGAATAACATATCAATTAACAAACGCAGCCGCAGCCGCAGTCAACCATCCATCCGCACACGCATCTCGTGCACATGAATATGCAGAGGAAATCATGCGCGAAAGCTCCCGCATTTTACGTGTAGGTAGCACACGACACGGGCCACCACGTGCACGCTCGTGTCTTCGATTGGCGTGACATGCAGCGCGCTCGGGATTAGCCGCTTGACGTTGACCCAGAATCGGGACGCGAGGCGAGTATTTCGAGCTTTTTGCAGCCGTCCCTGTGCGTCGCCGGATGAAAAAAGAGGCAACGGCTTAAGATCGAAGGATTGCGAACATTTTTTTTTTTTACAACAGGAGTGCATACGTGCGAGAGAGAAAATCTGGGGAATTTCGCAACAAGGGTTCTTCACTTTTTACTTTGCTGCAGCAGTTGATCCAGGTAGGTAAGCCTTTGTCGCTGCTGGAGTATTGGAATTTTGGCCGACTGATCGATGGCGAACGCTTTGTTGAGCGAGAGAAATTTCCGGGAAGCTGGCGAGCACTTCTATCGCAGATCAGATGAGCTACATTTGTTCCAGCGTCATTCGAGATCTTTCTCGGCGGACATCCTCCGCTCTCCCGATAGGGAAGTGACAAAAACTCTCGACGAGTCGACACTGACTAACCATCAAACGATTAAGTATTGCTGCACTCGTCGATAGCGATATGCGCCGATGAAGCGACGCTTTTACCGCTCTCAAAGCCCCGTAAATATTCCAATAAACATTAACTATTCCACTCTCTCTCTCTCTCTCTCTCTCTTCCCGTCATAAATGTTTGTTTAGACCCCGTAATTTCAGCGCGATAAAACCTTTTTCGGAAATTATACACCACCTCGCGCCAAGGTTAACGCGTCGCACAAATAAAAGTTAGATAAATGTCATTTGAATTCCCATCGCACTGGTTTTACAGCCCTGCTTAAAAGGCTGCTGCGCTACACTCGTTGGCGCTCGCGCGGAAAGTCAAACGCCTCAATCAGCCTTAAAAGGTGCGCGCGCGCAAAACCTCTCATCATAAAAACACAATAGCGAGTCAATCAAAGAAAAGCAAGGAGAAAAAAGCAGCCAAAGGGCACCGTCGAATTGTAAATAATTTATGATCCCAGCCACAGGCCAGAATTTCACACGATCGTTTATGACGATCGTCGTTTGGCCGCATATCGCAAAGGCTCTCTCCCTCTTAATTTGCATGAGAATAAATTCGCGTCCTTAACAAGCAGCAGCGTCGCGGTGCTGTATAACGAGGTCACGACGAGGAGGAGGAGGAGGAGGACGACTACTACTACTTTTTTATCGAGTCCGCCTTCGATATCTCGAGAGGGAAAAGTGTTCCGAGTCGAGTCGTCGACGATTCAACGATGATAAAGGCGCGCGCCTCCACCGCCGCCGCTACTTTTTAAAATGGCAATCGATGAAATTGAAAATGAGCGTCGTTAAAGCGCGTCGGCGGTGAGGTGAACTGGATAATGAGGGTTATTCCTGCGCGAGGGCAAAAAAGAAAATGTCTCTTTCTCTCGACTGCGATGGGGAAACTAATTAGCATTGTCTGATTGGCAAATCTTATCCGTGGTCGACCGTCGCGGCGAGCTTTTAATCAGTTTGTTCCTCAGAGCACGACAAGTGTGGAAAATATTTTTTGATTGATTGGTTTGACTTCATCGATATCCGCAATTATGGCTTAAATAACTCAATGCCATTTTTTGTTTGGAAAAAGCACGCGCTGCAGCGTTCATGAGAGATCAATCAATTGCGAGAGAAAACTTGCTCTCTCATTCTCTTTTCGAGAAGCATCGAGCAATAGTCATTTCGAATTATGACACCCCAGCCCATTACCATCCCAGAAAACGATACTAGAAACAATAACCGTTACCTCAGCCGACCGAGAATAATACATTTCACTGTAGCGGCCGCATCGAGGGAGCATTAAATAAACTCTAAGTAGCTTACGCAATTTAATCTGCTTATTTATCGTCATAAACGCGTGCACACACGCTCCTGAGGAGATTTTTAAAGCGAAAATTCACAGAATATGTATGGATTCGCGCGCTAGATCACGGCATCATTTACTGATAAACGGCCCGCGGAAAAGGCGATTTGCCTAAGTCGGCTCTGATTTAGCCTGGCCGATTTATCGAGCGACGCCGCTTTCGCGTAACTACGCACTGCCGTGAGGACCGAAAATAAAAACAGCGAGACTCGCGATAGACTTTCGAGATAATCTTGCTTTGATGGGATCGCGCTTTTTGGCTGCTGCCGATGCTTGACCGCGACGCTTGTTAGAAGCAGGTTTTGAATATTGCTCCCTATAAAAGAGCGTATATTTATTTCCTTTTTCATCAACCCTGCGCTAGTTCAGTATTAATTGTAGGAATACCGCGGAGTTGTTTTGCGATGTTTTTGAAAAAGCAACTTTCATGCTATGCCATGATTAATAGCTCGTTCGAGAGGCAATTACTTTTCTCATTTAAAACTAACTGACGATCTTAATAAGTAATCAGCTGCCAAAGGCAGTTTAATAACTTCTGCATCTACCGAAGCAAGTAGTTTTATTTAACGCGGAAGAGAGAAAAGTTTCCATGTCCCGAAAAGCAATTCAATCCACCTCTCCGTTCATTGGGAATAATAATAATCCTTCTTTGAAAAATGATGGCCTTTGTTGTGAAGCATTTAATACGTGATTCTGATTGGTTGCTGGTTGGTTGTCTAGGCAACGAGATCAGAACCGCTATAAATTCATAACCCTCAAAACAGTCATAACTCATAACCCTGGTAGAAATGTTTGAGGTGTTTAAAATAAAATCTGGAAACCTTGATAACAGATGAAATATATGTAATATAACTAACAAGAAATTTTAGTAAAAATTAATCATTACCAAAAGTGTGTAGTATTACAACATGTGTATTGAAAAGTTGCACCCTAACCCTATTTAAAGTAGTAATAAAGTGTGTGAATATTATTTAGTTTTTTTAATGCAAGTGAGAAGTTTAATTAAAAGAATAATGCGTTTAAAGATATACTATGTCTCTGTGCCCAAAGTCGTCCTCGGTGTGGTTTGAGAGGTGAATTTAAAGAAAAGTTCAGTATCCGAGTCAGTAAGTTTAAGTCTATCTAATGATGATGAAACAATGCTCTTTGAATTGTAACAAGGCTGCTAGACAACTGAAATATGACACTGTCACTTCCTATGTTACCTAGAAATATGTAACCTAGATGATTCTGATTTAACTGTTTTCGTTCATATTTTCACACCAAGGCTCATGCGAAATTTTCAATTGAGCAGGTCGAATTTTACTCATAGTCAGTTACGCAGAAACTACCATCTCTAGCAGATTGTATTTCTGGTTTCCTGCGTATTTTTACATGGAGAAAGTGATAAATATTTTGGTTTTTTGTCAATGTATTAATTATAATTTTGACTTTTAACAGTTGTGAGAGATTTTGAGACCGATACCTTGTTAGTTTTCGAATGATAAAAAATGAAAAAATGGAAAAACAAGTATCGGTCTCAAAATCTCTCACAACTGTTAAAAGTCAAAATTGGAACTAATGCCTTGACAAAAAAGCTAAAAAATACTTATCACTTTCTTCATGTAAAAAAACACTGGAAACCAGAAATATAATGTGCTAGAGATGGTAGTTTCTGTGTAACTGTCTACAAGCAAAATTTGATACGCTAAATTAAACAATTCATATGGGCCTTGATGTGAAAATATGAATGAAAACAGTTAAATCATAATAATGTAGGTTGCATGTTTTCTAAGTAGCATAGCAAGTATCTGTGTAAAATTTCAGTTGTATAGCTTTTGCTTCTTCCTAGAGGAAGCTTTGTAATAGTAAAATTTTGAGTTTCGTCAAAACTTTTTGGTGTGTTAGAAGTTCAAATCACATTTTTTTAGAAAATGTCCGTATGAATGTGTGTGTGTGTGGGTGTGTATGTGTGTACTGTAATATTTCTGGAACTACTCGGTGAATATCGATAAAATTTGACATGCATGTATATTTTTGGATTCTAAATTCGGGAAAAACATTTATCTTTTATTTTTTTAACCATTTTTTATTTTATGGCCAATTTTTTATTTTTGGTAAACACTATTTTGCGTTTTTTCATCATTACATCGTTACAAACAATTCAGCTAATTTGCATTTGAAAGAGAATAAAATTACCTACTTTTTCCCGTTTGGTCGAAGGGATCGACCGCTTTGTTCGGCAGATAAAATGAAAAAGGTGATTTTTTTTAAATTCATATCTCTGAAACCAAACATCGTAATCTCACGAAAAAAATCATGTCGAAGGGTCACGTGTCAAACTATATCCCATTAAAATTTCAAGTGATTTGACTACTTATTTTTTCAGTAAAAAATCGAAAACTGGAAAAAATGATTTTTTTTTGTGCCTCGATTACGGAAGTGAAAAGGCTTTATTGCACTTGAGATTTTTGGAAGAACTATATATTTTATGTGTCTTGGCAAAATTCATTGCGCAGCTTTCAAACCCCTATGGTTCTTAAGATATCAAGGTTTCAATTTTTTTTTTGAAGATTTTTTGACTCCTCATATCTCAAAAACTATGCAGTGAAATGCTTCAAAATTTTATTTGGTAATTAACCATAAAAAAAAGCTATTTGCTGCTAAAATTTTAAACGCTTTCGCCGAGCGGTTCTCAAGTAAAGAGCTAAATGAGCCAAATGTAAAAACTGATTTTTCTTAAAACCTTTCCTTCCTCTTATAGGGGTGTCGTTAAAGTCCCTCCCTATTAATTTATGTCAAAATGATATATATACACACACATCAGTATGATGACGCAACATATTAATAACAAACATATTGTAAAATATTAATAATACAATTGAAATATTAATAAAACTTTTCTTTTGTAGTTGCCCTGTACTCAATTCCAACTTATCCAGATCCACAATATTTTGTATTATTTTTTAATTGCTCCTTCAACAAAATTATCGAGATTGAAAATATTTAAAAAAGCATTAACATTGTATATTTAAATAATATTTTATCTATTGGAACTATAAATTTAGTTCGAGGAAACTACGTGACAATGAATTGGCACCGGTTTTTTATAATGCAAATAAATGGCATTGTAATGATAGACAAACCCACTGACTCTTATATACTGAAATTTTCTTCAAATTCACTATAACACACTATCACACAATAAGATTTAGCATTATTAATATATTTTTTTTAAATAGTTTTGACGGATTTAGTAACATGTTACATGCTTATAAAATTAGCAGACGTTAGTGTGCCGCCCAGCACTTATGGTGGATTTTCTACCAGTGCTATTGACAGAGATAGAATCAAGAGCGCGCGAAGCGCGCCTTCATACCTAGTTTATATAAACAAATCGTGATCACTTACCATTGATGAAAATGAGGAAGGCGACTATGCTGGACAGCCAGGTCGCTGAGCCGTGCGCAGTCATTTTTTCCCTATCTGCTGATTATTTCGTGTCGCATAATAGTCCCCTCGACGATGTGATAAAATGTCCGCCTGGAACAGAGAGGCGATATTGCTCGTTATAGTTTATCATACTACACTTTGGAACACTTTGGACGACGCCGGAAAAACTCTACACAGTCATTTACTGCGCGGAAATTCCCTACACACAAATGACATGCGCGAATTCTACCATCTTACGCCTAAATGAATAAACTCTGAATTTCAGTGAGACGATACGCTAGCAGAGAGCATGCCCGCGAATGATAATAACCGAAGGTCATAAATCTTCCCAAAGCAAACTCGAGATCTCAACGGATCCCCCCTCAAAAGTCCAAAAATAACGGCAGAGCCCTGTCCCCGTTTAGCGGGCCATACAAACAAAATCCTCTCCGCCAATCAGCCCAAGCAAACATACACTCCCGCGAAAAAGCCCGCCGCGTCGATTAATATTCTCGCGCACGGGACTTAATACAATACACCACTCTGCACCCAAAAATATACCCACAGTGAGGCCTCTCAACTTTCGTGTGTGCATGTCACTCAGGCGAGTCTCTCTCTCTCTCTCTCTCTCTCTCTCTCTCTCTCTCTCTCTCTCTCGCTCTCTCTCTCTGTCTCTCTCTCTCTCTCTCTCTGTCTCTCTCTCTCGCTCTCCCTCTCCCTCGTATGTACGGGAGAGCGAGCGCCGCCCATTTATTTAAATCACGCGCGCGACAGCACGAGAGACGTCAAAACGACGTCGTCGGGGGACACGCAAGAGGCGCAATGCGCTCTCGAAATGTGTGTCATTAGTGAAGAGCGAGGTTAGATTTCGACGTTGTCAGGTAGTGCTCGCATCGAGGACTTTGATGCGTGGGAGCTTGTGTGCCATGTCACGATGCACTTCGATATTTTCTTTGGAACTTGAAACAAGAGGGGTACATTTGTTCTCTTTTTTGTTGAATCGCGGTGTAATGTGTGCTGAACTTGGCACGAAGTCGCTCCGATGTTTCCGGAGCGTGATGTGGCTGCGCTCGCCAAGAGGAAATATAAAAAACGCCTTTTTGGATGGCCGGAGAGACATTTTGCCAAAACGCTTGGTGAAACTGCATTGCCACGAGATGTTTTACTCGATATTTTGGCGGAAAGTTGCAAATTAGCTCTCAGACCTGTTAAACAGAAAGTTGAATATTTATCACTTTCTCTTTTCGTGTTTGCATACTTATTTTTATTCCAAATTCGCCTATTATACGCAGCTTGTTCCGTGAAGCCGCCTTCTCGGCGCAAAACGTACACGATCGAACTCAATTCGCGCGATTACTCATACTGCTAAATGATGTACCCAGCATTCAAATTCAGCTATATATAACATTCATATGATTAATGGCAGTTTCAGTAATTTTGCTAGCGCTGGCTCGCTCATCTAAACTTTGACGCGCCCGTTTTGAAAAGCCTCCCTGGAAGCGGGTCACGAAAATTCGGATATAGCTAGGACTCCAGAGAGCAGGATCAGCAGTGAAGACCCTTTGAGAGGCCCGAAAGTTTCGCGCGTTTTCAATGTCCGCGCGCATATTAGTCACCGAAACGTCAGCCGACGCACACACAGAGCAGTAGCGCAATAAACTATCATGCAAACTTGAACAAAAATGTCGATCACTCCTTTTGGCAGATGCCTTCGGATACACGCATAATACACCAGAGCACTTTGCATTTCTCGCTGTTTTGTCTTGCGCACCACGGGTGGCCGCGACTACCGTATGCGCGCGCGACGATGACTCAAAGACAAAGTGCAGGTCCTAACCCTTGCACACTGTACACAGCCTCAAGAGAGGAGAATCAATGCTCCGTCGTCTGTGTATTTTTTGCTTAGCGGAGAATGGGCGACGCGGGAGATGTACGAGAGTGTTTTTGTAGGTATACACAGCAGGGGCTGACGCAGCCGCGAGGTCCATTAAGATTATTCGCCTGCTGGTTATGGCTCTCTCTCTCTCTCTCTCTCTCTCTCTCTCTCTCTCTCTCTCTCTCGCGGAGATGTTTGTTTTAGACTGACAGGGTGCTTTATTACGCCGAGTGTGCGGGTTGACTTATTCTTTTTTCTCCTCTGGCTCGAGTTTCTACAGTGTTTAAAACGATGTTTTGATGCCTCTTTATTTCATGCGGTGCGTGCGGTGCATCTTTAACTGAACAGGATCCCTCGTGTATGACAAATGTACCTCAACGGGCTCATGTATCGCGCGTGAATACTTAAATTTCAGTAGCCTTCAGAGAATTATTTGCGATGGCTTGGCAGCAATTCGAAAGAAAAATTGGTCTACTCTTTGCTACACTCTTACCGCGGCGCGAGCTCCAAGAATCAATAAAACTTCAAGTGTCATTGAAGCAGAAAGAAAATTCGCAAAAAATATCACGGAGGCAGAAACTTTGCACACGCGCTCTCGTGAGAGTCGTGTGCAGCGCACACGGCAGCACTTCAAACGTGCCTTCTTCGCCATTACCTAAGAACGTTAAAAGAAAGGAGAGCAAAAAAGTGGCTCCACGCGTTCGCGCGCGTCTTTAATAAAGGGCTACAAGCGCGCTACTACCTCAGTCCAGTTTAGTGGGGAATGAAAACTGCAGAGGGAAAGCAGAGCGGGACAAAGGCAAGGAGAGCGCGCAATCCACGACGGCAGCGCTGCCGCTGCTGCACTTCGAGAGCCGCATCGACTCACCTCGAATAATACACGCGTCGAGTTAAGAGGGAGAAAAGTGAGAACGCCTGTCTGCGTGTACATATATGTGTGTGTGTATGTATGTGTGTGTGAGGGGGGCGATGGGTGGGGTTGCGTGAAAGGGAAGTCTACATGTACAGTGTACGATGGGTGAGATGTAAGTCGTGATCTGTTTAAAGGTTGAACTCAATATTTATGAATAGATGCGCAGGAGTGAACGCGATGATAACGATGGTGATTACTATGTGTGAAAGATAGTTTTACTGTGGTAAGATTTTATTTTAGCCATGCTTGTGGCCTGAGTGTTTAAATCTTCAAGGTAGTTAAATTCACTTTTCACTATAATTCTGGAAGATATTTAAAATAAGGGAACATAAATTCTAATTTCTCTGAAATATTTGCCTACAAGAAACGTTACTGCAACGTAACGAAGATAAACGCAAATCTTAAAAAATGCAAAGCAGTCGGATCCGACTTGCAAGCAATCTTGCTTCATCTCCAGAGAGAATTAAAAATTTCAGAAACTTGTTACATTTACTCGATCGAAGCTTTGCAATACTTGTCACCGCTAACTCAAACCAACAAACTTGAAAAAAACCGTCCCTATTACAAAGCCTTTTCCCTGATAGCAGCGTTCCCGAGAAAGTACCTGGAAACTACCGAGATTTTTCAAATCTAGCAGGTTTCCAGAGTAGAAACACTAAACGGTGTTTCTAGATGGAAACCCCGATAAATCAGACATGATTTCTGGAAGAAATCTCGGTAGAATTTTTTCTCCACAATGATTTGTTCATATAACCTTACTTTGCACATCAATGATCCTCCTCTTCATTGACATTGTTTGAAAATATTGATATATATATATATATATATATATATATATATATATATATTTATTTATTTATTTATTTATTTAACCATCCACTTACATATACCATTAAAGGTATTCTACAGAGGCAAAACAAGCTTGCCTGTACGTAGGGCGGAGTACAAAAAAATAAAAGAAAACTTATGAACTATACTTATGTACTAAAAACATGGTCATGTTCATATTTTGTATATTTTCGCGGATTATTTTTACTAGGATTCAAAGTCACCCAGATCGACAATAGGAAATAACTGTATTTGCCTAAAGTACCTTTTCACTTATAAACATTTTTAATTTATTCCTAATTGTAAATTTGCTAAGATCTAAAACTTTGAGATCATTGCTAAGCATATTGAAAACATTAACTGCAGCATAGTAGCTGTCTTTTTGGCTAATTGATTTATGTGATTTTGGTATTTGTATGTTTTTGTTCCTAGTTATACTATGGCTATTTTTATATTGCGTTTTTAAATTATTATAGTGATATGTAACAGCTTCTAACTTGAATAATTGCTTGATTGATAACGGCATATCATTCATTACAAAACGATTTTTATTAATAATTTTTAAAATTTTGTTCTGTACTCTTTGAATTAAGTTAAGACAACTATTGTACGCTCCTCCCCACGCTATGATACCATATTTCACAAGGCTTTGGAAAAATGCGTAATAAATCATCATAAGCGTTTTTCGATCAAATAGATTCTTGATTTTAGCAAAAATAAATATGAGATATCTCGTTTTTTTTACTATACTATCAATATGTTTATCCCATCGCATGTTGTAATCGAAAATTACGCCAAGATATTTATAATTTTCTACCCTTTTGATAGGGAAATTACCAATACATATTTGTATATTATCAGGTACGCTGTTACAATAGTTGCCATACGCAATGTACACAGTTTTACTTAGATTTAATGACAGCTTATTTAGAGCAAGCCATTTGGACACCCACTCCAAACAATCATTCATCCTGTCCTGAGCAGCAGACCACTCGTCATCGCTCGTGATGATGACAGTGTCATCCGCATAAGATATGATGGTATCCTTTCGCATATCTAACAATAGATCATTAACGTATAGTATAAAAAATAATGGACCTAATATAGTTCCTTGTGGAACGCCAATTGATATTTCTTTATAATCGCTTTTATAGTTAGAGATTTTAACGCTTTGTTTTCTATCGGAAAGATAGCTAGTTAACAGCTTTAGGATATTGCCTCTAATTCCATATCTTTCTAACTTACTAAGTAATATTGCATGGTTTACCGTATCAAAGGCCTTGGCCAGATCCAAAAAGGCTGTAATAGTAGGTTTACTTTTGTCGAGATTTTTGTAGATGATGTTAGATATGTAATTCAAGGCATCAGTTGTACCTCTATTTTTCATGAAACCAAATTGTTTGTCTGATATAATATTACATGTGATAAAGAAATCACACAGTCTATTATGAATTATTTTTTCAAAGAGTTTTGCTATATTTGAGATAAGGGATATTGGTCTGTAATTTGACATACAGCCACTATCTCCCGCTTTGAAAATGGGAACTATATCAGCCTTCTTTAGTGCCTCTGGCCACACAGCTTGTTGAATACTAAGATTAAAAATATATTCTAATGGTTTTATAATATGATTCGCAATAGTCTGTATAATATTTGTACTAACATTATCTACTCCTCCAGCTTTCTTTTTCATTTCTTTTATAACTTTTAGAATTTCTTGACAATCGGTCGGATGTACAAAAATAGTTTTATCATTGTTGCTTGGAAGCTTGAGTTGCTCATTACTTAATTTCGGTATGTTATCGCTTAATTCTTTTCCTACGCTACAGTAGTAATCAGTCATCGCGTTTGCTATTGCCGTTTTATCCGTTATTTTCTGATTATCTACAATCAAATAATCGGGCGAATTCTTTCTTTGAGAATCCTTGCCTAGTTTACTTTTGATAGTTTTCCATAGCAGCCTTGAATTTTGTCTAACACGTTTGATTTCGTTATGTTCAAATTTATACTTTGCATCTTTAATTACTTTATTCAATATTTTCTCATAATTTTTGTAATCGTTTTTCAAGGTTATATTATGTGGATACTTTTTCCATAATCTATACAAATTTTCTTTAGTTTTACAAGAGACTAAAATCGCTCTTGTAATCCATTTTTTACGTGGATAAAAATTATTATTTTTTCCACGCTTTTGTCTGTAACATGTAGCTTTTTCAAGGCATCTATGTATCATATTGATTAATTCTTCCATGGCATTGTTAGCGTCATTGATAGTTAATATATAATTCCAGTCAACGTAATTGGCAAAAGTTATTAATTTTTTGATATTAGTGTAGCATTCAGAATTTGTGTTTTCTATTGAATTTTTTAATTGATCAACACTCAGAAATAAAGGATAATGGTCAATATGGTAATATATATATATATATATATATATATATATATATATATATATATATAGACACACACACGCACACACACACAGACACCCTATAAATTCATCTACAATGTCTTTTAAAGGGGAAACATGATTTTTAAGGTGCACATTAATGGTGAAAACCTAACCCTACACATGCATGCTCTCATACATGACAGTATTTACATACAGCATTGTGTACTGACTGACTTTGCACTATTCAAGTACAATTACTGTGTCAAAAGTGTCATCGATGCACTCAAAGTCACTGATGATGAGGTTTGCACAGGTATTTCAATCTCATCAGTATGCGAGCCAATTACTCTCAACCACCAAATCTCTCATAATCATGGTAAATCTATGATATTAAAGATGGATGCCTGTTCTTTTGCGTTAAGACTTGTTCAATTATTTAGAAACATACTGCCATATCAGTTTTTACTTAATAGTTTCAGTTTGGCTTTTCACCTTGGACCCTATGGCTTCGGCGTCAAAAAATGCAGGTAGCTCTGCACACGAAAGTCGAATTCATATCAGCTAGAATAAATTCAACTTAATATACTGTTTCAACATGGCAATACCAATTAAGTTGCAAAATTTCAGCCCTCTAGGTATGATAGTTTTCAAGTGAGAGCAATATCGAATTTTTATTCTAGCTGATATGAATTCAACTTTTATGTATAGACCCACTTGTATTTTTGCCGCCAAAGCCACAGGGTTCAGGGTACAAAGCCAAACCAAGACTGTTAAGTGAAAACTGAGATGACAGGCTGTTTTTGAATAATTTAACAAGTCTTAATGCAAAAGAACAGGTACCAAACTTCAATATCATGGATTTAGCATGATTATGAGAGATTCGGTGGTTGACAGTGACTGCGTTCGCATACTGATGAGATTTGAAATACCTGTGCAAACCTCATCATTGGTGACTTTGAGCATCGATGGCACTTTTCACACAGTAATTGCACTTGAACAACACAAAGTCAATCAGTACAGCATGCTTGTACATACTGTCATATATGATAGTATGCATGTGTAGGGTTAGGTTTTCACTCTTAATGGGCACTTTTTGAAATTCATATTTTCCCTTTAAAATCATTCTATATGAATTAATAGGCTAAATATTCATCATTCAACATTGACTGAAACTGTGAAAACTGTAGTTCTGTCTGTTATGCTATTCTGCTGTATAACATAGCAGACAGTCACTACAATACTTCTAGCTGTACTCCGTTTTTAGCATAGAAACTACGTATATTTCTCGACGTATTCTGGGTTTCATTTATACCGAGTCGCTAGGGAACGGGCCAGAACTTATCGGCCATTTGCTACCAGGATTCTATAAACGATATAAGGCAAAGATGTGCGTTAATATAATTAAAAATTTGATTATTCCTCTACTTCATCAATTTTTTTAAACCGTCTGCGCTAGTTTTTAAAAACGAATCACGCAGTACATTTTTCAGTATTTTTACACGAAATTCTCTTGTATCTATAAATCGACCTACTTCTCGTACACTTTTACTCAACTTGACTCGAAAACGTTCTATCTCACTCTTTGCTATGCTTCATTTTCACTCAATTGTACTGTATGTGACAATTTGATTCATATTCTCTCACATGTGTATTATATTATTCATCACAATGGTAAACATCACTTCTTACCTCCTCAACACTTCGTATACTGCAGCACCAAACAGGCAATTTCCTATGGAACAGAAGCCAATTAGCTATCGGTATCCCTCGACGATTTTTCACGACTCCCTAGCGCTAATTTAGCCAACCAACGATCTCATCAACGCTCGTTCAGTAGTATCCCAAATTAATTTTCGCCGAGCGTTATCGGCCTCTTAATTGCATACAAAAGGAAGCGCCAACACGAGAGGTGCCGCAAAATAATGAACAACGCGTTTTAGCAGCGGAGCCAGTATACACACCGAGTTTTTCGACCCGCCCGCTCGTTCTTTTCATTTTTCAGTCGTCGGGCGCGAAAAAGGGAGATAGAAAAAGACAGTTCTGGACGTCGCAGCCCCTTTGTCGCGGCGAAATACACGACACGGACACCACGGGGCCTAGTAATATACAGAGGCTCTCCCGCTCCCGCGCGGGTGCTCTCAGTCGCAAAAATTGGGGATGAAAATGCAAAAAAGGAGCGAGCGCGCGCGAGCTAGAAGCTGTCGTGCGCATCGCTGCGCGCCTCTCTATTTTTTGTTGTTGGTGTTTTAAAGTTTTTTTTTTCATCTTGCGACTGATTCGATTCCCTTCGGGTCAGCGCGCGCATGCAGAAGGAGTAAAGCGCGACACACATTGTTTTCGCGACATGTTCGGAATACGATTTATAAAGACTTTGACTGTACTGCATTCAAAGAGCCTTGGAATGTCATTTTTTATCGTTTGGATTAACACAACTGCCATAACTGGTCCCGGCTTCTGGAATTCTTCGTTCGCCATGGTCTTGTTTTGGCAACGACAGCGACTGACTGTGTTTAGATAAGGCTTACTTTTACTTATCGTTGGTTATACGCGCTTTACCTTCAGTTATACGTCCACCTACACACCGGCTTCAGGGGTATAAATATTTTATTGATACGGAGGTCAAAAAATGTGTACGATCTCGCTTATGCGTTATATCCAGCGAAATCGATACGTCAGTACCAGGCCAAAAAAAAAAGCACAATTATAAGACGGCAGTCATTAAAAACTTTATCCCCGCGCTTTTAATCACTAAACCGTATTGTGCCAGTGTTTCATTATCCGCTATCAATGCGATCGCATCTTTTCAATCTACTACCCCCTCTTCTCTTTCCCTCTCTGTCGGCTCTCTAAAAAAATCGATCTACTTCGAACAAAGCGCAGAGAACACAGCCTACAAAAGAAAGGAAAATCCCGCCCGCGATATACAATCATTCGCTCGGTTTCATTAAAACCGTGCGAACTTTCTTCCTCCTCGTCGCGCGCGCGGCGAGCGCTGACGGAAACAAAGACGCGCGTAAATATCCTTCCTGCGCTGCTCTTCGACTAAAATAAGAGCTGAAACACTGCAGACACAAGCGTCATTCGTCACACCTATACACACTATCAGCCACAGCAGCAGCGGCGACGGACCAGCTCCGCCGCGGTCATACGTTTTCGCAGCCGGAGGCTTTTCAATACCGGCGCTAGCGTGCACATCGTGCGAGTTACGAGGAAAAAAAACTGCCTCGCGAAAAAAGCGATGGCAGATGTAGGTAGGTCCCCATAGGAGGCGCGCGTGCAAGAGAGAGAGAGAGAGAGAGAGAGAGAGAGAGAGAGAGAGCATACACGCCCGGATTCTTTGGCAGCGAGCCCATTTTGCGAAATTTCAAAGAATATCCTGCGAGCACCGTTATACATCATTTCCAGCAGCGCCTCCCCTGTGTACATAGCTTTGTCTCCGGCTGTGCTGCTTTTTCCAGCCCCCTTTCCCCCGTAAACATGGGAAACGAGTGAAAAAGAGTAGGGACAGAATCGACGTTTACATCGTCACCCGCGAGCTCGCGAATCCGACACGCGATGACAATCGAACACAATAGCCCGGATAGCTCTCCTCGTGCCGCGGGTTATGCTCTCTCTTCCTCCACCCCTCCGCCGCCCCTTCCACATCCACTGAGCCAGCATTTTTGAACAAAGTTTCGCGTGGCTACCCGTCAGAGCCTATACCTGTCTCTATACCTATATCTGTCTCTTATCGTCGATCTACGTTGCGCAGATCCATATAGGTGTGCGAGATACACATACACATTTTTTTGAGCTTACGTTCGTATACGCGGGCTGTTTTGTTTGAGCGGAATTCGAGCCTTTTTATCGAGCTGGAGCTTCTTTCGCTATACGCGATCTCTCTTCCTGTTTTCTTTTCCTTCGCTTCGGGATGATTGACAATCGCTGTAGCTGTATGTGTGTGTAGCTAAAAGTGCTCGCGTGCTCGCTTGTTTTGCTTTTTTCATAAGGGGGATGATGGCTGATACTTCGTTTCGAGGGTTGCTTGTTTTTATTTTCATTTTTTTATCTCAGAACGTTCTGATATCAGAAAACAAAACTGTAGTAAGCGTAGTAAAAAAAACACACGATGATCGAGTACATCGATCAAGCAGATCAAGTCGAACAAATAAAACAAATAACGTCTTCTAGAAGCACACGGACACACACATAGCACATCGAACGCGCTAAAATCTCTCGCGTTATCAAAAAGTGTATGACAAAACTTGTCTTCCTGCACGCGCAGCGAGTGTTCCGCAGCGCAATCTAATCTCCCCGAGAAAAAAGTTGGCAAACCCCTGCAGGCCTATCGAGTTTTTTCTCCGATACCGCCTCTCCCTGACCTCTTTTAAATCTCGAAACTAAGACAGAACTGCAAAAAAAAGAATTCCTCCGAAGACTTAATCAAGTTCGTCTAATCTACAGCAGAGCGACGGTCGACGGGAGAAGTCGCTATGTAGGTTTCCCAGTAGGCCTATATCGAGTATTCCCGATGGGCTTTGGTTTTCCGACCAGGGATACAATCTCTCTCCGACCCTCGAGAAAAACGCAGCGATTTTCCACGCTACGCGTGTAGATACGCACACTATACTATATCCTATAGACGCCGCACACAAGACGGCTGCGGGCGCGGGCTGTTTCGAAAATTTATGACGGCCAATTTGCCTAAATCTTTACGCTCATTTGTATAGGCGCATGAATATATTTTGAATGTTTACGCGTCGAGCTGTATACAAGTGCGTATAATACGGTTATGGGACTGCAGCGCCGCTTTTAATACGGATAATTTAATGTTTAATTTGTTATTCACAAGAGAGTTTAACCCGCGAAATTATAAGCAACGTTCTAGCGGTAAAACACGCGCAGAGAGAGAAAGAGAGAGAGAGAGAGAGAGAGAGAGAGAGAGAGAGAGAGAGAGAGA
>QLSS01000002.1:7718385-7734103 GCA_024372645.1 Trichomalopsis sarcophagae
AGAGAGAGAGAGAGAGAGAGAGAGAGAGAGAGAGAGAGAGAGAGAGAAAGCGCGTTTAAGTTTATGCGATCGCAAAAGATAGCATCAGCCGCAATAATTTAATTGCGATACACTGAAAGTGTTAAAGCATCCTGCTCGTCGAGCGCCTTATTGAGAATTGACGAGACTTGGCGATTTTTACAATTCGCGCATATGCGCGCGTTATAATCGGATCGACGGCGGCAACGCAATTATAAGCGCATCAGCTATTAATTATACGCAAGCGCTCTCGTAAAAAGTGCCACGTGAGCGGAGAAATAAAAAAGACATCCGACGGAACGTGCTAATGGACAAAAAGCTTTGCAAAAACGGGGACGCGTTAACGCTCGCTCGCGCGCGCCAGCGCGTCTTCGCTGTTACTCTATTTGCAAACTCGATTAAAATTAGCGAACTTCATTACGGCAATTCATCATGAAAATTCAATCAAACATTGCGTCGTATGGGCGTCCTGTGCCTGGGTAAGTACTTCTCGGGCTCCACAACTTCGTATAATTGCGAAATTTACTTCTGAGCGCGAAAGGATGCGATCGCCGCCGTGCGGCCATTATCGAAATATCTATTTTCTCTCCGTCAACGACAGACCTCGGTGATGGCGAAATTCTCGTTTTTTATACGTTTTCCCTTGAAAAAGTAATAATCGCAGGCGCGAAAAGTTGATCGGTTAATGAAGAGATTCTGAAATTGTTATAAGTACTTTGAGCTTAAGAAATTTGGGACGTTATCAGATATTGAACTTGTATAAGGAAATCATTTTATGTCCCATTAAAACTTTCTGTTCACAAGTGTTTTTTGATCATCATACTAATTTTTATAGCTGTATGTCTAGACGTAATGACGTTGAAAATGTTTATCGGCTCGGTATAATAATAGAATTAAAACGCGCGGAAACACAGAGTTAGTGCTGAGACGTGTATACAGGGTGCATAAACATAACGATCAAAAAGCTTATCAATGATCAAACGTCGCGATAATCGTGTTTTACGTAACTATTAGCTTGGCCGTAATAATACTCTAACAATGTGTTGATTTTCATTGCAAACCTATTTATAGCCAGAATTATCTTTGATCCTTAACTAGGGCCCACCGAACGAACAAAATTTAAAATTAAAATAGCGATGCGTCTTGTGAAGAAACTTGCGTTATATACGAATTAGGGTAATGCGCTAGCAAGTTTCATGTTTGATGATTCCCAGTAAAATTCTTCGCGAGCTGCGTGACTGACCTACATATATTCGAAATTCCGCGAAAACTTAACTTATCCACAAATGTAATAACAATTACAGTAATATTTTGAAATGCATACCTCCATCTGGCAGCAGATTGAGAATGAAGCTTTTAATCTCGAATTATCAAGAAGCCCAATAACGAGTCCGCGCAATAAGTGCTATGCCCGATTACACATCGATTCTGCTTAAAAGGCAGCTTCGGGAGAATGAAAACTGAATCCCTACAGAAAAAAAACAACAGCCGCGCAGCGATGAACCGTTTCCCCGTATTACATTTCGTTGTAAAACGCGTCACTCGCCTTGTGCGTAAGCGATCGAGAACGCGCAAGGTTAGAAAGTAATGCGAGCTTACGGAGAAGTTCTGATTGTCTGAAACTATACTTGTAAATACAGGCGACTTCGAGATCTCGAAACGTGGAGGCAAAAAAAGTAAAAGAAACTCACCACAAAGCAGCAAACAACAGCGATGAGTCCAATCCTCAGCGGTGCAAGAGCACGCAACACTTCCGGCGGCGGTGGCGGCACCGAAGAACAACAAGAAGACGACAGCGGTGAGAGCGGGGCTCAGTACACAGCTCGGCTCTTCTCCGCGCACTGCATCGAGGTCAACAACGAGAACAACAAGAAACACACTCCTCGCGCACCTGTGCACCTCACTGGCTTACATCTTAAATATATACCTATATATGCGGGGAAACGAAGCACACGGAGCTAGCACAGCCTCCGCTATCGATTGCGTTTTTAAAAGCACACCTGGGGCGAGATATCACACTGTCACTGCACAGCACGCAAAAACCACTGTTCAGCTCCTCTTCTCGGAACTGAGGAATAGGCTCGAGGCCGCGCCGGCATCCTCGGCGTGCGCTGCTGCCGCTGCACGCGTCTCCCTGTGCAGCATCGGTTCCGATATACGTAAACAAGCACCGGATACCGTTTCGATTTCGTTTCACTCTCTTGCGTTTGTTTTTCTCAGTGCCACTGTACTCACTGCACGGCAACGCGACCGCACGAACTCGCGCGACGCCAGATCAGTCCCGCTGCGACGGAGCGATCCATCTCGCTCGTACGTAAGTCTGCAGCGAATAAAAGAGCAGCAGCGCGGAATTTAGCGCAGGTGTAGGCAGGTTAGGGAGCGACAGGTCGGCGCGAAGTCGCGGTCACCCCGGCATGTTGATCCGCGCGGGGGTGTCGGTGGTACGGACTAGGCAGAATACACACAGCGAGTGAGAGAGAGAGAGAGAGAGAGAGAGAGATACGAGAAGAGGGAGCGCGAAAAACGTGCTCGCGGCGCGAGAGCAGCGGCGGCGGCTCTCGATGCGAACGTGCCGCGTAGCACTGGCGGACTGACGACCCGAGCGCAGGCCGCAGCGCCCGACGACGGACGGACTACGAACCTCGGCCGCGAGCGCGCGCATCCCCCCTGCCCTGCTCGAGCTCGACGCTCGTAATATACCTATATACACTTAGTAGGTACGGAGCGCGAGGAGCTGCCAGAGGCCGACATACTCTGATGCCGAAGCTGACTGCTGAAGCTGGTGGGGAAGTGTACCGGAGGTAGGTGCCCCGTGCAGTGCCAGAGGGAGAGAAAGAATGTATCTGCGTGTTATATACGAGAGAGCGAGAGTTTGGCCAGCCGAGGCTGCAGGTTGATGCGTGCTCTGTGTAGGTGCCACTCTTCGGCGAGAGACCGGGTTTGCAGGTTAGCTCCAGCGGCCGTTGGCGGTTTGATTCGATTACTATATGCGTAAGCTTCTAGTGGATACAGGCCAAGTTTGATCAGACCGTGCGCTAGCTACATTTGTTTGGTTTCTCATGGCATAGCAGATTGATATCGTTGCGTTCGAGCTCGGATACTGACGTAGTGCATGTTTGATTGTAGAGGTTCTCGAATTTATTTGTACATAGAGGTATAAAGTGTGCGTCTCTGGTTTTCTTGAAAATGCTGGGGTCATTTCACGAGTGTCATACAGCTCCATACGTTCAGTGAAGCCGATTACTGAAATAATCGGAGCACCATTCGATAGCATCACATGCACAACATACATTACTCGAAGCTGTTGTGTTATCTGCTTTCAATCGCCCATTGATTTCGCGTACGTTCGGCCACAGTTTAGAGACCTACAATATTTATTTCGATTTCTACTATGCAGGCTGTATTTCAGTGCATCTCTTGTACAATATTCAGCAAGACCACTCGGTTTCTCGATTCGTCTCGTCCAGAAAGTACATTCCGAAACAGGCAGCCCCTTCAGCTCTTAAAACCCAAGAGAAAGTGGGATCCAGCCTAATCGCAGAACGTTGATCCTCGGCTTCATTCGCACAACTTGGACGCAAACTTCTCGTTCATATCGCAAGCTCGATCAACTTGATAACGCAATTTTGCTTGCACAATAGAGTTGTACACCGGGTGTCTTTACGCGCAGTTTGACAATCTATTTGGAATGCCAGACTACAGAGACCCGGAGACATAGAAAAATTAAAAACATGTTTGCAGAAATAATGATTTTTTGTTAAAATAAATAGAGTGGATACCATGGAATATGTTCATCGTTTATTCCATATTTCAGATTAATATTTATGTACACATTTCTGTGAAAATATAATAACTTAATTTATAAAAAATATCCGTTTATGTTTCCGGTATGACATGTGATCAAATGCTCCGATTTCTCTGGTCTGCCGTTCTTAAAGTTGCCAGACTGCATGCAAATGTAACCCAAACTGCAATTTAATTCATTTAGCGCTTTCGAGCTTGCGCGCGCGCGCGTTAACGCAGGCCGACAATACGCCGACTGCGCAGCGGTTATTGTCAAACGGACAGTTTCGTTCCTATATGTCTCCATATTAGCGGTACCCACATCTACACACGGGACTGCCGGACGCTCTGCCAAGCCGACCAATACGAGGCGAGCGCGCGCGGATTCAAAAATAGCCGGGGACACATCTCGCGGGATGCAGCTGCGTACATCCGCGAAGTTTGCGAGCGGGGCCAACGAGCGCGCGTTAAACGCTTGACTATATACGCGCGCTCGTGATTCGTGTATGCTGTGCCAAGAGCATGTCGTTTCTCCAGCGACTCTCTGTTACGCTCTTGATTAATTTGGAAATCGCATCATAAGTGGCCGTTTGGGTTGGAAGCTTTTATAAGAAAGGTTTTAGACTCATCCTTTCGATAGCGGTTCTTCGCTTAAAGCTCCGGCCTCGAACGCAGAAGCACTTGGAAATAATTAAGACAAAAAAAAAGTAACGATGTATATGGACACCGTGGAAATGGCTCGTCGAGGGGAACAAATAATGCTCTGAACCAGACGTAACAGCACAGCTTTCAAAGAAACTCTTTAAAGTTAAAATTTGCAATGTAAATCTTAGCCGGCCAAAAAAGTATTTCAAGAGCTTTCGGGCCACTCGTTGGGCGGGCAGCCGCCGCGGAATGTTCAAACAATTGATTTACTTTCGTTCCAGCTTTTCGCGGATGCTTTATTGCCGACCACTCTGCTTTTAACTCACCGGACTGGGTTTTCACGAATCTATCGAACTGCCACTTTGATTTAAGAAACTGGATTAAACAGGGTATATTTCAACCAACCCTAATCACGTTTAATGCGTAGAGTAAACGCTGAGCCATATTGTATCACCGCACGAAGCTTGCACATAAAAAATGTAAATGGCATTATCTTGCTCTGTGCTCGTTCGAGCTTCCTCACTGTAATTGAGGAAAAAAATAATGAACGTTCATCCGGAGTTATTGATAAGCCAATCAACTCGATGAGTCGAGTAGATGTTTATTCCACCGGCAGTATTTTATTTTCGCATGGCCTCTAATTAACCCAAGTATGTATCGCGGTATCCCGAATTACGAAATTAATTCGATTAGCATCTACATACAAGACCCTCGTCAGCCAGCAAATGCGACCGGTCTGAGCGAGCAAGGTGTATATGCAACGACTTCTGCAGCGGGAATCGAAAGTCGATATTTTTGACGGGCGCTTCAATTGCGATAAGCAACTCGGCTGCCCCCTTGAAAAAACCGTAACACGCCTCCGTCCGAAATGAAATACACCCAAACTCACTAAAAAAAAAACTGACCCCCCCCCTCGAATCTCCGTGAAATCTCTCCAACGAAGCCCGTTAATTAGCACGCACGCGTTCTGAGCCGTCCCCTCCCTCGGAAATTCTGAAAATCCGAAAGCCCTCCCGAGAGATCAAACAAAGCGTCAGTCAGAGAGAGAGAGAGAGAGAGAGAGAGAGAGAGAGAGAGAGAGAGAGAGAGAGAGAGAGAGAGAGGGCGAGAGCAAAAAGGAGCATAAGAAGACGGGAAACAACGTCGGGGGGGCGTTATCGCTCGATGGGCTCGCGCGATAGGCGCAAAAAGTGTTTCCGTGTCGCGCGCGTTAATTGAGCCGGAAAAAAAAACAGCGACGACACACGAGCGCGTGTGCGCTGAAAAAATCAATTGGCTCGCATGTCAAGTGCACCGTTTGCATGTAAATGATCGACGCGGCTCGAATTTTCCTTCCTCGACGTCGGACAAGCGACGCGCGAGAGAGTGTACTGACCGAAAAAGCCCCCCTTCTCTCTCTTGTCCGCTGGCTAACGGACATTAATTTTCAATATTTACGCGACGCGCGGTCTCGCGTGCGTATGCGCTTATTATATTATATAGCGGCAATCGATGTGTATAGTGTGCGGAGCCGTGACTCTGCCGCACGGGTGAGAGCGAGGTGATAGTGACTGTCGTGAATGATGAAAGGATGACGCGGCTTGTTTTCGGAGCGGATTGATGGGCTCCGCGATCGTTTTGAGCTTGATGATAGTTGTTTGACGCGTCTGGGTTTTTCTGCTGAGAGTGCGGCTCCTGGCGCGGGATATAACGTCTTGGACTTGCAGTTATCGACTCCGAGTTTGAGATGCGAATATTTACTGGGGATCAATGAGAGTTTAGAACTGGCCGCTCTTGCAGAAAAATAAACTCCAGCTTTTCGATAAACCACCAACAAATCTCTCGCAAAGTTGATTAATCTAACTCTGTTAAGGATACACCGAGGAGATAACAAGGCCAAGCGGCCGAGGGTAAAAATCATTAGTGGGCTAGAGGTGTAGCAGTTACACAACAGGATAACTAAGATCGGGAGGCTATATACATCCGGGAAAGGGGGTAGCTATGAGAGCTAGTGCAAGGAGGCGAAGACCCGTTTTACACTACAGCGCCTCGCTTAATTACTAGTTAGCAGTATAACAAGAGTTAGGGGGCGTTTAGCTGCTCGGCGCGTATATAGCTCGCGGAGGAAGCTTATGACAACGCCAAACATATCTATACGCCCGAGCGAAGTAAGGAAGAAAGTTCGAAGGAGGTTGTGCAACGGTGAAGATCTTACGCTTCGTTATTTGTCTCGTGCGCTCTCGCGGGAGGAGAAGGGCTTTTTCACACGCGTAACACGCAAATGTGTTCATTTCCCTCTCATAGCTCTAGTAGCACACTATATTGCGGGTATATGTCTCGTAGCTTTTGATCCCGGCTCTCGCGCGACGATATCCATTCAAAAATCAATCAACCGAATATATGATCCCCCGCAGCGGAAACGACTATTGACCGCGGCACATATAACTACCTTCATCCCGCGTAAGTCCCCGGTATATAACTATACGAAGCAGTTTCGCGCGAATTCGACAGAACTCAGTACACACACACACACACACACACACACACACACACACACACACACCTACATACACGCGCACGTCTGATCCTTCGAGTCGTGCGCGACGCCTGCGAGCTCTTCGCCTTGATCGAATCTTCGTATTCGATATCATAACGCGCGCGGCTTAATGACTCTGCGCCGTCCGCTCAAAGCGCCGACTAGTCGCTATATGTTGTTACGGTACACGTATCAATATATATATATATATATATATAGGTAAGGACGAGGGACCGCAGGAATCGTAAAACATCTGCTCGTTAGCGCCGGGCTAGACCGCAATCAGCATCTTCGGCGGCGCTCGGGGGCCTCGAATTATCCATCTAATTAAGGCCGCACTATCCTTGGCTCGGCGCTGTTAGCGATGATGCAGCAGCCGGATCGATGCCAATGGCTTTCTCTGCGCGCGGGGCTGCAATTGCGCCTCCGCCACGCTTGATCTGCATACTTCTCTTATATTATTACGCTGCTCGCAGAGGCGCTTTTATTCCTGCATTTGCCGTTTGTTTGTTTTTAATCGTAAAACAATACGCGCGATGTTATTACAATGTCGATAAGTGCATCTATCATGCAGCAGCGATCGCGCTACGGGAACTCGATTAAAATCCGCGCGGAATCAGGTCGCGCTTATAGGAGATAAAATCCGTCCGTTTAAAATAAAGGACTCGCCGTCGCGCCGTCATTATCTCCTAGAAAGTATATTTCAATTACGGGCTTGTCCATACATGCAGGTCGTGTCCGGAAGAGAGAGAAATGCGGGACGATCGCATCGATTCCGCTGCAGTTGACCCCCGTCAGGAGAGCGGTTCGGCGCCCAAGTGACATTCAATCTAGCGAGTCTCTTACTGCTTCGGTATACATACAGATCGAGACGCGCGAGCGGAAGAAAAAGAGCCGCTGCAGCGCAGCAGCCATGGAAGATTTACCGTAGATCGGGAGAACGGGTCGCTCTTATTTTTCGCTGGAAACAATGCTCCGTATGTATGTATAGGTGTGCGGAGCGAGACCGAGCGAGAAAATGGAGTCAGATAATCCGGGGGATCCGATCCCCGGGATTGGAACTTGGCGAACCGGCGAACGTTGACGTTTCGGCCCGTCTCCAGACACGTGCGTATATTATACCGTCGCGATGCTCTCAGCCGTACGTGATCCAGCGCGATATCTTTGTGTGCCGCTATACACACATAGGAGAGCGTCGCTTGGAATGACGCTGCGAAACGCAACAGCTGCTAAGCCCGAGGGGCGCGCATCCAGATTTAAAGCTCGCTCGCGGAAACGTTTACGGGAATCGCTGATCGCGCTTCTTTAACGGCCGGATGTTCCCGAAACGTATGGGCCGCAACTTGTTATCCTGCGCGTCGAAGCTGCGGGAGTAATTTCGGGATTTGACGTAGCGAGTTTCGAAAACTCGGAGGACTCGGAGAATAGCGCTCGTGATGAGTTAAGCGAAACGCGATATTGTTATACGTTGGGAGCTGGCGATAAATCCCGAGTACTTAACGACCAACTGGAAAGAAAACAAGCGCAGCATCAGCCGGCTCTCGCGATTAATAATCCCGAGATGTAATTAATTTCAAAAGCAAACTAGCCTCTTCCGGAAAAGTGGAGCAAATGGAGAGAGAGAGAGAGAGAGAGAGAGAGAGAGAGGGGGGGGGGGGGGGAGAAAGAAGGCGCTGCCCATGAAAAATGAACGTCACGTATACACCTGTAACGATCCATTGTTCATCCCGGCGTCCTTCCTTTTCTATACAGCTCCCCGCGAACGAGTACACGTGTAGCTCGCTTCGCGCAGCTGCCCAAGTGTAACACACATCCAGAAGGGTTTCACGCGCGAGTAGTGGGGCAGAGAGAACAGACGTGAGTTGCAATTTCAGCGAGAGCTGTATAGACCGCCGCGTGAGAGGCCAACGTAACCAAGGCGTTTTTGACTCTCGCGCGACACCTCGGCCTCCTCTCCCGCGTATAACCGGCTGCTTTGTCCTCGCGCAGCGCCTGCATTAGCTTTGAAGTTGAAACGATTATTCGCTGTTATTCGTTTTCTACTCTCTCCTGCATCTCAATCTCTCGAGCTCCTGTTCCGCGGCGCTCCGATAGCCAAACACCCAGCACACACGAATCCGGCATCGGAGAGCTACTCCAAGGTCTCGTGTCCGTCTCCAGCACGGAGGCAAGCACGCGGACAGCCGACAAGAGGCGGACGCGCGCAGCCAATATGGACCGCTCTCTGTGTCGTGCGCGCAGTACGCTGCACACAGCCGGCAGGTTTGCGATGTAGCTAAGCGCTCGCCGAGATAGCGCGCGACGCGTGCCTCTGCATACACACGCCCGCACACACAGACACACAGTGCTGCAAAGCCGCGTAGTCGCATCCATTACCCCGACGAGCTTGCGTGTCAACGTTACGGTTAGCCCATTGCTTCGGGGACATCGCCGGCGCAGCCGGGGATAGATATATTAGGCCGGTGGAATCTATGTGAGCGGTGCTTGCACTTGCCTGCTGGCTGTCGCTGGTGCTGCCTTTGGCCGGATTTTACGCGCGCAAGATGGATACGAGGGGTGGAGCCGAAGCCCGACGTATACACGAGGCGTTATTAGCCAGCGCCGCTGCTGCTGGCTGCATCGCATCGAGGAGACGTGATCGAGGGGATGATGATGATGGTATCTTTCGCCCGCCGACTTTTATGCGGCTTGACGGATGTCGATGCGTTTCGCGCTCGCCGGAATCCTCGGCTTTTCTTTATCGTTCGAGATCGATTTTATATGTGCTCTGGAATTGGAGCGGGTATGATAATTTAAGGGGGAAAATTGAATTTTTAGGAAAGCGCTAAATTCCATTCAGCACCTATGCCGCGGCTGCGCTGCTAGTTTCAAATATGCATAGAAGCTCGAAATAAACATTTTTTCAGAAGCTTTGAATAGTTGAATTAGTCTCTATTTTAAAGAGAGCAAAAAAGTGAGGGAGGCCAGTATGAAAGAGCTGCGTTTAAAAGGCCACACACGAGCCCTAAAAAATCCCCAGCGTAAAAGCATGATTTACCGCCTATAAAGAAGCACGTATTCATTCATCAGAGCCATCTCGATGCTCGTAACCCAACTCGCCGCAACAGTCTCGACAGTAGGTGCTAAGGAACTCTCCCGCGCGCGGCGTATGATTAAATCATAAAACGTCTCGCGCACTCTAATTTCAATTTCATTCGCGGCACTTTAGGCTGCAGCAGCGGCTCGGAATCAATTTTCGCCTCTAGCGAGCTCGGCGAGAAGACAGCTAGAATCGCCTATCTCCCTTTGCACACACACACACACACACACACACACACGTGCGTACGTACAGAGGAAGCAGCAGCAGCGGCAGCGAAGCAGGAAGTCGAGTTAAAACAATTCCTCGTGACGCCTTGCGAGAGCTAACGATCCGCTTCATTTAATTGCTGCACAATCAGAATTTCTCCTCAGCTCCCGTGCGCAGTCGTCGCGCTGAACGCAGGGGTGGAGTCGCGCGCCGAGAGCTAGATTTCCTATCCAAGCTGGCACGCGCGCGGGCGGTTTAAACGATCCTCGTGTGTACGGCATAAGTAACGCGCTCGGCTGGAGGGAAAGTATATGACGGGGCAGGTATAATGTAGTAGTCGGGACGAACCAAGTTGGAAGCGATATAGTCGAGCGGTGTTACGGTGTAGAGGGTGAATTTGCATTAATTCCGTGAGTTATTTGTCCGGGCTATGTGCCGTCAACTGCCGACTTGAGGCTTTGTTCGAGAATGATTTTTTTGAAGTTAAATAATAGCTCGTCCTTGTTATGGACAGGCAAGGTTTGAAAAAATAGTCTTGAACCGTTTTGTCTGCTAAAATTTCAGCTGTGTCTATGCTCGATAAAATAATTGAATAATCCGCTTGAGGAGCGAAAATGAAGCAGACGATTAGATGAGCTCGATTTTAAAAAAGTGCGACTCGCGTAAACCGCTCTCTGCCTTTGCAGCCGCGGGAGAAGTGTAATCCTGTTGCGTTTATTTGCGCTCGACGGTATCTTAATTAGACCTCTCTGGAGTAGCATTCTTCACGCTCCGTGTCGGGTTTGTAAAAACAATCCCGCCTCTTGCAGCTCTCGCTATAGAGTCTCATAAAAATTTATCTTCCTATCCTTGCGTAATTGGCTGGAAAGTTCTCGGATCATTAAGTTCCCGGCTAGTTACCAAATGAATTTCCACTCGAGCGAATTCACGAGCTTATTTTTCGCCGATTCCCAGCGTATAATAGCTAATTCGCAGCTTTAATAACTGTTATCCAAATTTGTCCGTTGACGGTCAGAAGCGACGAAAAGAATAGCTCCGCGAGCGGGTGTCGATCGGCAGCGCGAAATTCGAATGCTCCCGGCAAATCCTCGTGATTAATCAAGGCAACAACGGCCAGTTCTTACGTCCTGTGGCTCTGCGCGCACTATATAAGCCTCCCATATCCCATACAGCTATAGCAGGCGAATAATGACATTATTGCCGCTCGTGTAAGCGTACAAAAGGGCCTTTTGTGCGCCGCATCTACACAAAGTCGAAATGAACGGCCCTCGAAAGAGCCCCCCTCCCACACACAATCGTGCACACACGCTCGGAAGCCGAAAGAGATAGAGAACCCGTAGAGGAAGACTGCCATTACCCCGAGCTCACCTTGGTGGCCATTGTACTTCCCATGCGCCGCCGCCGCCGCCGCCGGTTATCGTCGAACTTGCAGAGCGGGGTGCGAGCACGACGGCGCCGCTAAACTGGATAATACCCTCAGCCCTCGCTCAGTTGCTGCTGTTGACTGTTGTTGTTGCTACACTGCCGAATGTCTCTCGGCGAAAAATGCGTCGCGATCGACGCTAATAAGCCTCGGGCGTCGGGATAGCTGTATCGAGGACATTGTGGGTCAACGTGCGCCGGGGGAGTTCTGACGATTAGCGGCAGAAGTTCTGACGCTGCATACGTATTGCGTTATCGGGCTTTAGAGGACTTGAGCACGAGCGGGGGGCTTATTTTGAGTTTTGATTGTGCGAAAAATGGGCTACGTACGTTACAGCTAATGACTTTGACATGATTAGGTGGCAAAGTTCTAATGGCTCCAGCTCGGCACTCTGCACACTCTGCGCTTTGGATTAGGATTCATGCGCCCGGTACGCCGCGGATATTTCGGGCTGCTCGAGATTACAAGGGAACGAGTTCGCCGAAGAACGATCGCCGATTGCTGTTCTGCTGTAAATAAAAGGGCGGGCGTGTTTTCTCGTTTTTTTTGCGCGCTGCACTTGTATGATTGCCGGCTGCACACGCGTCGTGATAAATCGACGGAGCGCGCCGGATGATAGAGCGCGCGTATAGCTCGTATCCGGAGTGTATACATCTTTCTTTTCTTGGAATCGCCCGCTCTCGCGTAGAAAATGGTGCGCGCCTGGCGGTAATTTTTCCAACTCGAAATAACCGGTCCGAGCTAGCTGCGTATGTACAGAGGGAAGCCGCCGCGTTCGCTGTAAGAAAATTGCTTGAATACAGCAAAAGTACAAGCCGGCGAGAACTCGATTGGATCGGAGCATCAGACTCGCGCGCTATCGTCCATCTCGTGCGCCTGGGCGAAACAAGCCGATATAGGGGGCTTTAATCTCGAGTGGAGCGTATAGAGGCTCTTCCATATAATAGCAGATATACACACCTGAACGCTAGCCCCGTTTCATCGCGGATCGTAACATCTGCCGCTGCAACTATCCACGGGGCAAAGCCGCACGACTGCAGCTCCAAGAGAGGGAGAGATAGAGATAGAGAGAGAGAGAGAGAGAGAGAGGAGAGTACTTCCCTAATCCGCGCAAATCAAATTCGAAATTACCTTCCATCCAGGCCGCCGCCGCCAGCTCCGCAGGCTGTTCGTGACGGATGATGCCATAAATTCTGCCATTCGCGATCCTTCCGCGAGTGGCACCGCAAGCTTCGACGTCTAGATATATCCCTCCAATACACTGAGCACTGCGCGCACGCACTAGCCTCTCGTGTACGGCGGATGCTGTGGAATGCACGTGTATTGCCCTCCGCAGCTATGGAGTGGCATCGACTAGCTGCTGCGGCAAATCCCGAGAGCTGACATCGCAGTTTGCCTATATACTTTGCGAGCGCGACATTATTGCAGCTGCGATGCTGCGTGTAGACGCGCTTATGTATCTGTAGCTCGCTGAACTCGAGAGCCCTGTGTGTATATAACGAAATTGGTCCTAATATACATATGTATATCGAGATGTACGGCAGGTAAAAATAGGAGGTGCACAGGCACTTTTCCATTCTTTTCACAGAGTATTAAAAAAACGCGGGAAAGTTAAAAATCATACGAATATTTATAAGTTAATTATAAGAAAACAGCTTTGCTTTGAGCCCGGCACATCGGCAGCACACTGACCTGGTTCCGCGTTCGTTCGTTTCCCAGAAATGCGTGTATCACAGGCGGGAGACAAAGAGAGCATTCGTAATCAAGCATAAACTCAAAATTACAACATGATTATAACTTTCCAGATAGACGTGTTTCTCGCCCCCGCCGGAGTTTCTATTAATAGACGCGCAAGCGGCCGCTCTCGACGACCCGCGCAGCGAGAGATAGATGTATAAATTCGCATAGACAAAAACAAATAACTTTGCCGCGGCCGCCGGAGCTCCCGCACTCAGCGAAACGTCACGTTACGAAAATGTAGGTCGGAAAGGCTAGAAAAATCGTCGGCGAGAGATATTGCACGCGGCAGTGTAAATAACCCGCCGCCGCCGACACGCCAAATGCTGTAAACATGTAAATTTTATTTTTTCTACTCCCTCTATAACTTATACGCGCGTTCGTGAAAAATTGTCGACGGGACGTGTATCCTGCGCTCGCGCAGGACAAAACAATAGATCTGTGAGCGACTCTTTCGGGCGCTGTCTAAATTGTATACGCGCTTTTTATACCCGACCTGCATAGCGACAATTTTTCTACGCCCTGGTAGAAATGACCCCAAGAACTGGCCAGTTACTAGCCTGTTCTTAGACTCGTTTTTACCAGGGCGACTCTTAGTTTATCTCTGCGCATAAACGCTCGGATATCGTCTCCTCGTATTAATAACGTACGCCAGACTAAAGTCGGAATCGCCCGCGAGAGGTGAAAAAAATGAAGAGCGAGCCGTCTCGAATATGGAGAAAAAAACGTGCGAAAAAAGCCTGGCTATATACCGACATTCTCGCCGAAGACTTTCTCATCACACGAAGCCTCGACGCCGTATAGCGCACTCGATAAAAAGAAATTCCCGTCATAAATTCCGGCCCGAGCAGCTCCCGCGATAAAAAGCCGCCGACACTGTACACGGGCTCCTCGAAAAAAGCCGGAAAACGGGCGTCGAAAAAAAAAGAAAAGCACACGGGAGAGGCAAAAAAGCACGGACGCGCCAAAGTACGCGCGAAACGAGCAATTGCGCAAGATGATCGTCGAGGCTATTAACGCTCGGCGCAGCTCGAACGACGTGTCGGCGGCTGCCGCTGTATACTTGAGGGGCGTAATCGTTAATGCGCAGCATACGCGCGCGTTTTATCGAGCGGAAGGTGCTGCATGCGCGACGATCGACGGGCAAAAACTAACTGCTCTCATAATTGAGCCGTGAATCGCTTTTGCCCATTTCACGCGCTTCTCTGATGCGCTGCGGCGGTCAACGAGAACTTCTGATGTCAGAGAGTCTTAACGAAGCTTAATTAGTTCTATGTGTGCGTTTGCGCGACCGATTTCGCAATTACGCACAAAACTGCTTGAGGTTTACTCGAGAGTCAATTTTATCTGCGTCGGAAATGTAGCTCTAAATTCTCATACCGAAGCGTAGGAATATTTTAAAAATATCCTTTCCCCGGAAAGAGCCTCTTAAGCTGCCGCCCTCTTAACACACATACTTTTTCCAGCGTAATTTTAGCCCTGAAAGCCCGCTTTTCGAACAGGTTTTTTAAAATTCCACATCAAAAAATTCCTAAACCCTGCGAGCACCTGCTTTCCAGCTGGAATAAAATGTTCACGGTAAAACTCTTTGCGCCCTCCACACACTTATACAGTATCACGTGATTGATTTCCTCAAAATGGTAGGAGAAGAAAAAAGTTTCACGAACTACGGTGAAAATTTATTGGACCGCGCACGCATCCGTTAAAGCCCCTTTTACTGCTTACTTCCAGAGGCAGCGATAAGTAATTAATTGGGCCGAGCAGCGTCACCCTTACAAAGTAGCGCGCGCGCGTCGGATGTGAGTTTTATCTTTTATTGCATAATTTTATGGCTCCGCGTGGTGGGATTTTCGGAAAGGCGGCTGTAAAAGCGCCTTGCGTGCCTGCGCGGACTTTGTCTCTCACTCTAGAGCGCGCGTAAGTGCGTGTGATATACGTGAACGCGATCGTTTGGTTATTTAGCTATTTTTTTTTCTTTCGGAGCAAGTGCGAGCTTCTCGACTTTTACGACTCGGCGTACAATCTGGCCTCATATTGCCGCGTATTAAATTACGCTGCATGAATACTATATGAATACTATATTGTGTATATATATACAGGGTGTATCATGACTAGAACCTTTTTTTATGATAGGGTGATAGAGCGTGAAATTTTAAGCTAGGTAGGCTATTTCTTTATTTTTTTTTATTATAAAAATTTTTCGCTATAATGTTGCATAATTTTGTGACCGTCATGACGGATTTCGGCGAGTTTGAGAATCTCTATCCCACTAGCCGCGCCAACTTCAATTGTATTTATGTCAACAGGTGGT
>QLSS01000002.1:7734503-7769727 GCA_024372645.1 Trichomalopsis sarcophagae
TTTTTGTTGATGATCGAGAAATATTCGGAGCGTTTCTCTATCATCTATAAACACTCGGAGGGTTTCTTGGTGTGTCTTGGTGACAACGAGCAGAGCTTGCAAGCTCGGGTACAGAGGATTGATCTCCGTTTTTAAATCTGTTGTAGTACGACTATTGTAAAATACTCGGAGTATTTTTCGACGATCGAGAGATACTCGCGAGTGCTTCTCGATGATCGAGAAATGCCCAGAGTGCTTCTCGACGATCGAGAAATGCTCCGAGAGTTTTTCGATGATCGGGAAGCACTCGCGAGTGCTCCTCGATGATCGAGAAACGCTCCGAGTATTTTTCGATCGTCGAGAAATACTCTGAGTATTTTACAATCGTCGATGTACAACATTGTAATAATTGAAATACCGTGACACGCTTACTCAATCGCTGCGGTTCTATGCGCATAGGTTATGCAAATAATATCCTTGCTTTTAGTTTATCGATGCTAAAATCGATAACTATTGCGAAAAGTAACTTAAATACACTGCCACGACTTTAACCTAACTCTAACCAAACCACCTGTTGACATAAATACAATTGAAGTTGGCGCGGCTAGTGGGACAGAGATTCTCAAACTCGCCGAAATCCGTCATGACGGTCACAAAATTATGCAACATTATAGCGAAAAATTTTTATAATACAAAAAATTAAGGAAATAGCCTACCTAGCTTAGAATTTCACGCTCTATCACCCTATCATAAAAAAAGGTTCTAGTCATGATACACCCTGTATATATATAGTATACATCCCGCGAGAGGGGCTCGATTTTACTTTTACTTATCTCGGCCCCAGTCGCGCGTATATGGATAAACCATAAAGCGTTTGAAGGCACGTAAAAGCTTGTTTTTATTTATTGCTATTGCGAGCGAGCCAAGTTGGAATAACTTTTTCTTGCAAAGCAGTATAGTTTCCGTCCGAACCGTATCGTATGTACACATGCGCGAGCGGTACTTGATGAGTCGTAAAAATTGCTTGTTACGTTTTTCGATAACTGTGAAGTCGGCACGCGCGCGCTTAACTCCGTTCTGTGGATTTATCGGGACAGCGTTGAAAATTTTCAAAAAAATATCACGCTGACTGGACGCGAATGATTGTCGCAAAAAGCGGCACATCCGTACGCTCAAAGACGCTTCGCTATGCAACGTTTCGACACGAAACTACACCAGTCCGCAATTCGAATCCCCGCGTCCAGATAAAAAAAAACGCTCGTCTGACTAATGAGCTAAAGCAACGTCGCACGCGTCATTATTCGCGCGGGCGATCGATCGCATTATTCATATACCAACGTGATCGGAACAACGTGTCCGATTTATATTGAAGCTGGCCCACAAAAGCGTAACGTGTATTGCCGGAGAGTGGAAAGTACGGAAGCGTAATTTCAAATCGAGCCGATCTCGTATAATTTCAGCATAGAAGTCAGCTCTCGACGGGCAAAGTTAACAAAAAATACTCATCGACGAATTAACGAGCACACGGCCTACTTTGCAAGAGGCGCTCTCTTTCTTCCTCTCCTCCGCACGTTTAACGGATAAATTTTCGCGAGAATGGCGTATTAACTGCAGACATTTTCAGAGCGGTATGGTTAGCCGGATCGGCGTGGAGAAACGCTACAAGAGCCGCGGCAATAAGTGCAATTGCGAGGATTGTTAAAAATTGTTTGTTATAGCGAGAGAGCTTGTATAACGTTTACGGCGATGACTTCGCGCTCGTTGATGGTTTTAATTCTCGCGAGTGCGCCTTTTTTCTGAAACAAGAGCCTTAATGATTTTTCGCGCGTCGTTTCAATTAAAAAGTCGGTTTTGCTACGCCGCGAATTGCGCAACGCCGTTTCGTACGGTGTACGCACAAAACCAGCGCGCAGACATTGCGAAGATGCTGCAGCGAGCAGAGCCGCCGCAAGAGGCAGCACAGAAGATTACGGAACAAAGTTAGTCCCCGCGACGCGCGTTACAAAGTTAGGGCGTCAGCTCACTCATTGCGCCAATTGCCGCTTTGCATTTGCGCCGCGAAACGAGACGCGCTCGTGTGCAGTGTGCGTGTGTGTGTGTGTGTGTGTGTATCTACGCGAGAGAGCGCGCGGCTGCGCCTTCTCGCCTTTCGCTATTGCGTTTCAAGCGCCAGGAATTCTATACCGCCGAGGCTTCTTCGTTTAATTAAGGCGCCGCAGTTGCGTGCCGTGTGTTTGCGTGAAATATGTCTCGCGGGGTGCGAGCGCGCTGTTGGCTTTTGATATTACGCGGGGGTTTTGAATTCCTTGTTTTTTTTTTTTTTTTTTTTTTTTTTTTTTTTTTTTTTTTTTTTTTTTGGATCGACAAGGTTGCATCGACTTGGAAGCTGCGCGGATTATTCAAATCATCCGCAGAGTTACAGGAAAGGGCGATTACGAATTTTGTTTCACGCTTACGTCAACGGCATGATTTCCTGTGCTCCCAAATGAAATGATTACACGTGCGTCACAATAGACGTTAGGCAAGCTTATGCACACGACAGCTTCTCCCCTCGTGGATTCATCGTATCTACAAACATCAAAGTGCTACCGTAACCAATCCGCGAACAAATTTTATTTCTCACCATAAGCCAGGCGCGTGCCGATTAGTCATAGATGTATTCAAATCGCTCTCTCCAGTTTGTGTACACGTTGCACAGCCCTAAACTTTCCCGCCAAAGTTTAAACAACGAATAAGACGTTCCCGCAACTTTGTCGCGCCGGAGTATCCGAAAATCCGAGTAAAACACCAACGCGGTATTTCGTGCATATACATATATAATATGCTTATATATCCAAAGCAGTTTAAACTCGCTCGACGACGTCGTCGTTACCATACGTATATAATAGTGTGGGCACTGGGTATATACCTATAACCCGGCAGCCTCCCCCTGCCGTCTTTGATTTAGGGCCGAAGTGGAACGAAGCGCGTTATGGCGCGGGACGTAAATTCTCATGAGCTGCTGCGCGCCCCTCTGAGCGTTATTAGCGTTTTAAATCGACCCCAGAGAGGTAGTGTGCGTCGGCTCTGTGTGTATACACGCACAACTATCCGTTCGTCAAGAGTGCGGGGAGAGAGGTTTAATCGAGCTTGCTTTGATTCGGTTTCATTGCGAAATGTTGCCGAAGAGATTTAAGATGGGGAGAGGCGACTCTGTCGCGATGTCAAGTCGGCCGGCTAATCGGGCTTTTAATCGAAGCGACGGTTATCTGCTATTGTTCTTTGTTTCGAGCTAGGGTGATTTTTAACCTATTGAAATAGGGAACAGACATGATTTTTAAAACCTTTTTTAAAATAAAGTTAAGAATAAATCTTACACAAAAGTACAAAAGTTACGATTTTTACTGCAATATTTGTTATATATATATATATATATATATAGATGTATAATCGTAAATGTAAATGTAAACACTACTCAAACATATGAATTTTTAATTACTAATATTAGGGCCTGGAAGTACTAAATCAGGAAAAAATTGATACATAACGTATTCTTATGCTATTTCCTACTATATATAAGTATTTATATGTATATAGCAAAACCATGTCTGTTCCCTATTCGGGGCTACGATTTTTAAGCTTTATAAATAATGGAGCACAGCGTACCTCGAGGGCAAAAAAACATCCTTTATTTTGAGACGAAATTCGAAGTAATCCATTTTAATATAAATACGCGTTTCATCTTTTGCGCACTAATTATTCAACTCACCTACATAGTGGGAATTAATTCGACACTGCGTAATTTCAAAAAATATGAATACCTTATAATTATGGATTTTCCAATCTCGTTTTTCATGCAGACAGCGTCAAAAATTAGTGGGTACTATACTTTTTCGGAGAAATGCGTGAATACTGTAAAAGCACTGACGCTCTATACATACGTTTCCATGCCTTCATTTCACTACACCCAACGCGCGTTATCGAAAATAATTAGGGATAAAGCGCTGAAGTTCATATTTTTCATGATACGTGCACTTAAAAGGCCACTTTACAAGCATGTAAAATGAATAAAAAATCGAGTTTTTCTTAGCAGCGGAAAAAAACTACTCCCTTAATAGGAAAAAAAGGAAATTTTTCAGAAAAAAAAAAATTCCCCTGGAAGGAAAAGTCTTTTCCTCCCAAGGAAGTAGTTTTTTCCTCACTCTACAGCCTATCCGATGGATGTGTGTGTCTATATAAGTATTTTCGAATTTTTTGAAATTTTCAAGTTTTTCTCGCGTAATTCTTGGGGTTCACTTATCGGGCATTCTCAGTACGTTTGCACGTTTTCTCATCAATCTAGTCTTTATAGGCTCGAAGAGGACGGAAAAACACCCAAAAACAGTTAGGCCTGTACCACTGCCAGTTGATGCTAAGGGACAAACTATCGGCCCGAACCAAAGGCTGTAAATAGCGTATTTCTTGGGGATCACTTATCAGGCGTCCTTGGTAGGTTGCACGTTTTCTCATTAATCTAGTCTTCATTGGCTTAAAGAGGACGGAGGAACACGATAGATGTGCTTCAAATAGATTTTGATCCCAACGTTGTGTGAATATTTAACACATTTGTCTAATACAAGTTTATTTGTGACTGACTCGAACACTCTCTGCTAGACCCGAACGTCAAACACATCTATCACCGTGGAAGATCTTAATATGGGAGCTGCAAATGTATTCATGAATTTCTCGTAAATACACCCAAAAAGTATTTTTTTGGATCAAGAGGAAATATTCTTAATTTAGGACTCAAAATTAAAATCGTTTTGAAGTAAAAGTATTCCGTTTGATCCAAATAGATTCCTTTTAATTCAATTGGAATCCTTTTGCTTCAGAAAATTTTTTTTTAGAAAAATTTTGAGGCAAAAGTATTCTCATTAAATCAAAAGGAATCCAATTGAATCAAATCCCTTTACTTCAAAATAATTAATTAAAATTTATTTAATTAAAATGATTAATTTTGGGTCCTAAATTAAGATTATTTCATCTTGATCCAAGAGAACATTTTTTGGGTCTATGTAACATATTTATTTGAAGCAAGGTTATGAAAATGTATTCTTGTGACTAACGGAAATTTACTCGGTATTAAACGATTCTTACATATAACCAAGGAGATTCTATTTGCATTTAGAATCGTCAGAAGTTTGATTATAATGTAATCTTCTCGGTCATGATAGAAGAATCGTTTATAACCAAGTGTGGATTTCTTCTTGAGCTATATTTGTTAAAATACATTTTAAACTGTACATATTATGAATGCTCGCATAAAAAAGAACATCTCACCGTGGGTCCAAACCAAAATGAGAGCAACACGTCGCTCCTAACCAAGATTTTAAATTGAAGAAAATCGGGAAACCGCGTTATCCCAGGGCGATCCAAGCCGCGATATTTCACGCCCCGTATAACTTTTCGTCCGACGTGAATCGCGAGCTTGCGATATTCAAAGATCCGATTATTCCTCCTTAAAAATAAGTCGAACATGCTCCGCACCTACCCTTCGCGTCTCGAACATCCCGAAGAGAATGGAGAAGAAAACTTTCGCCTCTCTCTCTCTCTCTCTCTCTCTCTCTCTCTCTTCTGGTACCGGTGGTATATAACACCGGCCGTTAGTTTTCGCACAGCCACTTTGCATTCGGGGGATCTGTTCTCAGACGCGAGACTAACAGACAGACGGAACTAAAGAACGCGAGAGATGAAAGGGAGAGAATGAATAAGAGATCGGCCCGTGAGGAAAGCGTCATTTACGCTCTGATTTTCCGCCGCTATATACTGCAGAATTTATAATATACTCGCGCATAGGTGTGATACACCTACACACGCGCCTGTTACTTCTTTTCGCGCATCCGACACCTCCGAGTCATAAAGGATGACAAATTGTCACCTCTATTTTTCCCTACTCGTATGGCTGTGTCGTAGTCGTCGTCGTCGTCGTCGTCCTCGCCGGCTTCTTCTTCCAGTTTTATATGAAATTTTTCTATTTTCCGAGCTTGCGATCGATGCAAACGAAACTGTCAGCTGCATGTGTCGCTTCTGTGCGCGAGTTTAGTTTTAATATACAGGGAGTTGATGACAGAGGCTATTGCGAATTTTTCCCTCTGTGCGTGTATAACGGCGCGCGTATTTTTTCCCCATTGACGCTCGAGTGCGCTTGATAGTTTTCGGTGCCGTAGCGAAAGCTTTCGAGCTTATTTGTTGATCGAGTATATAGGTGTTGCGTTCGAAAACTTTTGCGCTTTTCGCGCGACCTCGATCGAAACTTTCGGCTATTAATATCACGGATACCACGTGGTTGTACAGTTTTCGAAAACATGACTGCAACAAAACCTCTGCATTTGACAATTCGAATCAGCGGCACGTTGATTACAGTAAATTAAAATCCAAGCGTTCTCGATCCCTCCGGATAGTTTCTATAGTTTCCCCGCGTGGAGAAGGGACAGGGCGATAACAGCCGCGGCCTTAATCGAGTGCACGCAGCGCAGCGCGCCAGCTTCCATGACGTCGGGACAGCGCACTGTAGATGTACACTGCACACACGCGCGCTTGAGGGCGACAAGATCTAAAGTAAATACGGCAAGATAATGCGAAATAGGAAGGCAAACAGCTTGATCAGTTATGTAAATCATATGCACACGGACTTTGTGTGGCCCGACACTTATGCCCCGGCTGCTAATTGGAGCACTATATTTCATTGCCCGCCGCCGGCGCTGCGATGTTTCGCCTTGATGCAATAAGTTCGACTTTGCTGGTTTATAAATTCAGTCGTGTTTTTATACTATAGCTATACAGCCGTGTAGATAAATTTAGTGATATAGATATAAGGGTTTCATCGACGATGGTTTGATTAAGCTAATGGATGCCATTATGCATTAAACAATGTGAAAAAATCAAATTCCATTATTCCGCCCAGTCTATTATCATGAATCTGTTAATTAGACATGGAATATTTCATGAGTGCTGTAGAGAGATTGAATTTCCTTTAGTTAATTAAGAACGGCAACCGCGATAGGCGAAATAATGTAAAATCGATTTGTCAGATTTTGATATCTTATAAAAATCACTCTCTTCCGGTTTAGAGAGTGAACAAAAGTGTTTGAAGATTATTTACTGTTTACCTCGATGTAGTCTGTGCATGGCGCGTAAAAAATAATAAAAATGAACTAAAAAATTAATTAAAATTCTACGAAGAAATTTACACCATCATTATATCGTAACCATCAGCGAAACATTTCAACATCACGTTCCTGATAAAAATTAATTCTCGATCATTATTATGCGCATGTACTTCCTCCCCCATTACACATTCAACATAATATTTAGATACTTGGGATATAATGCTAAAAGCAGGGAAATTTGTTATAAATTCTGGAGAATGCAATATAATATTGACCAAACAATAAACTCCATTATAATCGAACATTCTCACGCGCATACATTCCATTTACCCGCTGCGCAGTCCGCCTGCACTTTTGTATTCATAATATTGGTAAAAGCTCGTCTACAAATTTGAACCGCAAACTGATATAAATGCAAAGAACAAGATCCCAGAGCCATTAATATCAATTACATCGTTTCCGCGCAGCGAACGAGAGAACGGGTCGCGAGCATCTAGTCGAATAGAGCGAATTCGGCCCGGACAAACAAACGGACGCGGACGTGTGTCGCTCGCACGGAGAGGGGAGTTGATTCCCGCACCTGTCACTTGTCCCGAGCATCGCGATACCTGACTTTCTATGCGGCGATCTTATCTACGGCTTTACCATCGAGACATGTATGTACAGTCATCCGCGTGTTCGTTCGGCTATAGGGGTGTGCTTCACTCATCTGGATGAGCTTTGGACGTGCCGACGAGCGTGTCTGCGTTGGGTGGACAAATTTTTTGGTAGTCGATTCGCTTGAATTGACAAAAACAGCGTAACTTGAATAATTTAAAAGCCAGCTCCACATCGATGTACTCTAACCACGTCCCGCGTACATTTTACCCTCGGCAGACGGGTTACGAACTTAGCGAGCGAAGGTCCTTTTGTTCGGGAAAAAATAGTTCGGTCGAAGCTACAAAAAAGTCCGATCCTGTTCCAGGCGCCTGTACAACAAGCCTCGGGAAAGGAAGAAGAGGCGATATACGAAGTTAAGGCTTACTTTTTCCGCCCGCAATGTGTACAGCGTTTTCAAGCGAGCGTCTCGAGTACTCGGAGGAGACGAGGGTTTGCTCTAATCGCATCCCCGATCGAGAGCGATTATTTCCCCTCGTGTAATTGCGTCCGCCCGGGCTCTCTCGTCGATGATCGATTCAGTGACACTAGTTGCAGACGCATGCGAGCGAAGTGGCCATTACGAGTCGCACGTACATTTAACTCCTGCAGTTTTACGCAAATCGTACCGGATAAATTGTTGGGACCTGTTAATCACTTGTTGTACACCCTTTGTACTCTGTACAATCTTGGTGTTTTAGCGAAACAATAATAGCGCTACTTGTTAAGATTTAGCTCTCGCACTTTACTCGTTTGTCAAGTGTTATCAAACTTTGAGCTGAGCTCTATATGTTCAGCAACAAAGCGCGCCCACATTTAAAATTCACTAGTTTATTTCAGTCCGAATTAATAACCGGCTGATGAAATCGAAAGCCACTACTCGACCTGAATCATTTTGACCGCCTCGAGCAATCACACTAAACGCGCAGCCAGCGGAGCTTCCACTTCGAAAAAGCTCTGCCAATCAATTGATTCGCACATCGAACATTCGAATATCCAATAGAATCACGCGGATCCCGAACAAAATCCGTAACAAAATAAAGGAATAAATCGACGCACGTACACCCCCGCCGGCAACGATGCGTCGTCCTCGCATGCGGAACGCGAGTAGAGAGAAATATGCGGCTGTAGGTTCTTATCGGCTAGATCTAATAGGCCAATCGACGCGGGCAAAAACATTTTCAATTCCGGCTGATATCGCCGCGCTGGCTGGCTGGCTGGCGCTCAAAATGATTTATACGCTGCACACGCGGCCGCGATCGCGAACAATGCTTGCACACAGTACACACGGTGTATGCGCGCACTAATCGAGCGCTTGCGTTTTATAAGGGAGTGTATGTGTATATGGGTGTTATATAATATGCGTGTATTCTGTCGGGCGAGCGCAGGTCCGATGCGTACAATGAAGCAGCCGTTTACCTATCGGAACCTTATCGAAATTCTCTAGTCGCGGCGGGATCGTTTATTGTTATTACTGCACCTATAATAGGGCGGCAGCGTGCAGTGTAATCACTCGGCGATCTACTCTGACGTCGGATTTCGCGGCCGCATATTCATTGAATAAGTGGGCCTGGCTTTGTTTTGAGCGGCTTTATTCCCGCAGGCTTCATTATGCTTGATGCGATGATTAACGTGGGCGGCCTTTTTGTGATTTTCGAAATTCCACTTTGCCGAAAACGGGCTGCTTTATTCTATTGTGCACACACAGGCCGGATACGATGTTATATTAGCACTGAATTCATAAACGTCTCGATGCTCGGCGCGTGTTATGTATAGAAAATTAACTTGATATTCATTTACCTGAATGCATATGGCATCAGCAAAATTAGCTAAATATTAAGTGTGGATGTGGGGGCTCAGGGCGCCCAAAACAGCTCTTGGTGCCGAGGGCTGAGTTCGTGTAGAGCGGTCTCCCCCTTGACGCCACAATGGGTAGCGAAGCGAGAGACGCTCTCGAGCTTCGACGCGGAGCATCAGAAAGATTTTGGCTTTCGAGCAAGCTAGTCGCAATTCACTTTGTACGCGAGAGAGAGAGAGAGAGAGAGAGAGAGAGAGAGAGAGAGAGATATCAACGTTAAATAAAGACTTGGTATTTTATACTTTTACTAACTGACGCCTAGTCGTTATTACGCACCTTCTGCAAGAGTCCTCCTCAAGAAGATTAGAGCGCGAAAACATCAAGTTCTAACATGGATTTACTCGTACCCGGAGGAGCCGGGAAGTGTATATATGTGTACATCAATACATAATAATTATTATTATTATTATTAATACGCAAGCGTCTTACTTCTGATGAACCCGCCGCATTTTTAAGAACGTTGCATTTAGTTTACTTCATTCCTACGTTCAAAATATAGGAGTCATAAAAATGAGCTTACGCGACAAAATCCGATTTAACATTCAAATAAGTAAGAATGAAAAATTCCATGAATTAGAAGCCAATTTGATTCACAAAGTTAAAATTCCCCTCGATACAAAAGCCCCACGGAAATCCAAACCGAAAATTCATAAACAGCCGACGAGCATACCTTGGTTGGCGCGCTGCATCGCGCACTGCGGCGTTGGGCCGGAATAAATGGCCGCAATAAGTCGCGGGAATCGAGGAG
Organism: Trichomalopsis sarcophagae; assembly: GCA_024372645.1. Taxonomy (NCBI): domain Eukaryota; kingdom Metazoa; phylum Arthropoda; class Insecta; order Hymenoptera; family Pteromalidae; genus Trichomalopsis; species Trichomalopsis sarcophagae. Next base: position 7,744,852 of record QLSS01000002.1, read on the forward strand.
GCAGCCGAGTATGAAAAATTTAATCTCGAAGGATGAAATCCCCACTGTACATGCGCCAAGAAAAGCCAGTCCCCGCGCGCTTCTCGAGTGTTATTCAAATATTCATGTCGCCGAGTACGGGATCGGCTTCGTCGAACTTGCAGTCATGTATATGCAGTATGCATGCGCACTATACATGTATATCTACACAGTCTACGGGAAAACGTCCGGCGAAGTCGCGGGTAATTCGCATCGCTACGCCGGAAGACGTATAGCCCGACGATAAGGACCGGGGAGATAGCGGACTAGCGGAGAGTTTGGTGCTTATAATACATGTATGCACAGGTTGGGGGCGTACAGTTTGCGATAGGTGCTTCTGCGAGTAGTGAGTACTTAGATGCCGGTGAACACAAAGTGACGAAAATAATGTCCGTCATGGAGGTACCTATAAGTAAATGACTCGCAGTGGGTTAAAATGATCAAACACATTGCTGGAATGTGTTAGTTAACCGAGTTCACCGTATCGAAGCTTTATAAAATAATATAACGCATAATGTAAGTCTGTGCGGCAAAAATGTAAATGTTAATGATGTCTTTCCGTCGCGTTATAATATAAAATCTGCTGCTCTTCGTAGTGAGCAACGCCACGTGGCAAAATTTCATTTCCAAGACTTGATTATTCTCAGGATCGTTAAATATGAAGAATTACAAGACTACTGGAATGTAAAAGTTACACCCATATAGATTAACCACGTGACGAAATTTGATTCTGAAAATGTAATTATTCCCGCAGTAGAATAGACGCGATTCCTTGAAACTTTTGCCTCTGACATACTTATAGCGTATACTCATACAATGAAAATTACAGTGAAAATAGTGAGAAGTTAATAATTACCGGAACGTCAGGGCACAGCGTAACAAATGCACTTGCTACAGGTGTCACGAATGAAGCAGGTCCCTCGGAGAAAATCGTCGCAAAATTCGTAAATCCTTAACTTAAATACACAGCGCACACCGCAGTCAGCAGCGCGGCGGAAACACTCTCGCAGATATCGCGCATATTAACGCTGTCGCCTATACCTATAATGCGTAATTATGTAATTACCACGTGTGTGCGAGACGCTCTCTGGCTGCGACGCCGATTAAGCCGAAAGGGCGCAGTTATGCGGCAGCCGATTGTCTAAAGGGGGTACGACTGCCTCGATATTGCCTCTATGAATGTCGCTCCCACCCACGCACACACCTACGCACGTTATACCATATATGTACCTAAGTGCATACATGCACGCGAGGATCATAGACGCCAGATGCAGGCTCGCGAGCTCTTGAGGGAGTGAGGAGGGCGGGGGTAGAAGGGGAGTCGAGTGTGTGTGCGCGCGGGGGCGTGCATGTCCCTTGTTTATTTTTTCTCGCGAAGCGGGACACATGCTGATTGACGTTTTACACTGTCAAGTGGGCATTGTGTTCGCGCGAGCGCGTGTCCCGGCGTCACTGTATAATTGCTCGGACGCGTTTGATCTGCAACGCGAGCTGCTGCGCGTTCATTCTCTTTTTGAATTCATTAGCACGCGAGTGGAGCGTTTTAACTCGCGAACTTTTTTATTTACCTTTCGCCTTCGTAATTGGGTTTCGTCATTATCCTGCGCCCATCAGGCCACTCGTCGTTCAGAACGTAACGCGTCCACTTGAAAAATCAATTCAATTACAGCTGAGGTGTGTATTTTTAAATTCCGTTTGATCGAAGAGGTATCTATAATGTTATTTTTGCTGCGGGCGCTGTTGTTGTCGTCGCTTCTTCGATATGCGCTGTCGATTTAATGGAATTCGTTCTGACAATTCGAATCTCATCTGACAATGGGAGTGTTTTAACCTTTCGAGCTATTGCGATAGCTCGTTGCAATAATTTGATGAATTTCACTCGTAAATGCACCGGGAGAATCATCGAATGTTATATGGCGGTAAGTAATCAATTCAAAAGGAAAAATGTTCACGTTAAATGATACCACTACACCGGCGCCGAGTACAGGCTCGGAATGCTTTTCAAAACCAATTACAATTTTACAATGCCCTTAAATATACTCGAAAGCGGCCATGAAGCATATGTATCGTTACGTGAGTAATTGGATGCTAAAACAGGAAGCTAAAGTAGCCCATCTTGACAGAAACGATGCACAGCCTACATCGCGATTAAATTGTTCTCGGTATCAGATTTTCCTTGTTTGGTATGGGTTAATGAGTCATCCGATATACGCAACAGCCGAGCTTTGCAAAAGTCTTGAATTACGTAATTTACGGCAGATTTTACGTGCAGAACTGGCATTATCCACCCATTGAGGTATTCGAACTACAGAACGAAAATAAAAATAACAGAGGCCACTCTAAAGGTCGTACCTTTTTTAATTAAATACCCATATTTTGCTTCCTCCTAAAGGAAGCTTTGTAATAATACAATTTTGAATTTCGTCAAAACTTCTAGAAAATACTTTTTGGTGTGTTAGAAGTTCAAATCACGTGTTTTTAGAAAATGTCTGTATAGATGTGTGTGTGTGTGTACCGTAATATTTCTGAAACTACTCGGTCAATATCAATAAAATTTAACATTTATTTTTTATTTTATGGCCAATTTTTGATTTTTGAAAAACACTATTTTGCGTTTTTTTCAAATCCCGTTTGGTCCTCGGGATCGACCGCTTTGTTCGGCAGATAAAATGAAAAAGGTGATTTTTTTTTAAATTCATATCTCTGAAACTAAACATCATATTCTCACGAAAAAAATCATGTCAATGGGTCACGTGTCAAACTATATCCCATTAAAATTTCAAGTGACTTGACTACTTATTTTTTCAGTATAATATCGAAAATTGGGAAAAATGACTTTCGATTACGGAAGTAAAAAGGCTTGATTGCACTTGAGATTTTGGGAAGAAGTAGATATTTTATGTCTCTTGACTAAGTTCATTGCGCAGCTTTCAAATTTTTATGGTTCTTAAGATATCAAGGTTTCAATTTTTTTTTTTTTGAAAATTCTTTGAATCCTCATATCTCTAAAACAATGCAGTGAAATGCTTCAAAATTTTATTTGGTGATTAACCATAAAAAAAGCTATTTGCTGCTAAAATTTTAAACGTAAAGAGCTAAAATATAAAAACTGATTTTTCTTAAAACTTTTTCTTTCTCTTATAGGGGTGTCGTTGCACGTCGTTAAAGTCCCTCTCTATTAATTTATGTCAAAATGATATATATATATATATATATATATATATATATATATATATATATATATATATATACACAGCAGTATGACTTATAGTACTGTCAATCCTTGCGCAGATGGCTTGCTTAAACGCATTCCAACTTATTCAGATCCACAATATTTTGTATTATTTTTTAATTGCTCCTTCAGCCAAATAATCGAGATTGAAAATATTTAAAAACGCGTTAACATTGTATATTTAAATAATATTTTATCTATTGGAACTATAAATTTAGTTGGAGGAAGCTACGTGCCAATGAATTGACAGCGGTTTTCTTTAATAAAGCGCTTGTATTACTTTAACAAAGCGTTCTGTTGTGTCTACAGATATCTTACTTTTATGAATAACGTTGTCTCTTTGTGAAAGTATATAACAATACTAAATGAGTTGCCGGCCTTTTTGAAGAAGCGTTTCGAGCAGCAGCTTGCAGTCTTGAAATGAATCAACCTGCACGAGGTCGGACGTATAATCAGTGTCCGTCGTTAGATGAAAATGGACGGAATGAAAAGGATGCAGCTGCCGCTATGCCCCTGTTGTAGCTTTAGCGATCGAAAGTTCCCTGGACGACGATTTCGTAAAAGCGAGCAGAATTTTACTTGTACCTGTTTGTTAAAAATTGATGGCATAAGGTAGCCTAAGTTTTCAGTTTTTTTTTTATCCACCATGCGATCATGCCTTATATAGATGAATTTTATTTGGGAGTGTTACACGCAAGGGGGGGGGGGGTGTCATACACTTGGTAAATTGACCGATCAGGGAAGAGTTATAGCATTGAAGCATAAAATAAAATCTTAGCAGCTATAATGAAAAATGAGAACATAGGTATTTGTTGAGAAATTACTCGCGCATACAACGATACGCACACACACGCACAGCTTATAGCTGTACAAGAGCGGAGCAGAGGTCTGAGGGTTGCTACCTGGGTTTTATTACACCCGACCCACCACCGACGCGACGCCCCACAGCAGAGACGCAGAGGCACAGGGCCTCACTTCTTCAAAAACCGCAGACCAGCCAACACATTAGCGGCACTAAAAGCTTTCTCTATTTTGTTCACATAAAGTTTATTCAGCATATTATTATTAATTCTCTAAAAAGTGTCACAATTATATTTTGCTCTTTTGTTACTAGTTTCTGTAATAACTCTGTAGTACGAACTTGGCTGTGTTATTTAAATAAATACTACGATTTCAACCTACTTCCAACAGTATAATTGATAATTGTTTTTTGTTTTTAATGAATAGCTTTTAACTTTATCTAAGCATTTACTAAAACCTCAAGAGTATGAGCGGATATAGTACCAATATATAAATCAGGAGACAAGAATTGTATGTGTAATTATAGACCCATATATCACTAATTTCAAACATTGCAAAAATTTTTGAAAAAATAATATACCTTAGACTATATAGTTTTATCATCAAGCACAAAATAATTTCAAATAAACAATTTGGTTTTATGAGAATGAGAGGAACAAAATATGCTCTAAATTGTCTAACAAATATTATATATAGAAATCTAGATAAAAGTAAACCAATTTTGACAGCGTTTCTAGACCTGGCAAAAGCCTTTGATACAGTAGATCATAATATACTGTTAGACAAATTAGAAAGATATGGTGTAAGAGGAAACGCATTAAAATTGCTGACCAGCTATCTATCCGATAGGAAACAATGTGTCAAAATAAATAACTACAAAAGTGAGTACAAAGAAATTACTATAGGAGTGCCACAAGGAACCATTCTTGGCCCTCTATTTTTTATATTATATGTTAATGACCTATTGATAGATATGCAAAAAGACACTATATTATCCTATGCAGATGACACTGTCATCATTTCATGTGATAACACGTGGTCAGCTGCACAGGATAGGTTAAATGAGTATCTCCGTAAGGTTGCAATATGGCTGAACCTGAATAAATTGTCACTTAATGTAAGCAAAACTGTATATATTGCATACGGCAATTACTGTGATAGTGTGCCTAGCACCCTAAATGTTAAAATTGGTGATAATGTTATAAATAGAGTTGATAGTCATAAATATTTAGGCTTAATGATAGACTATAACATGAAGTGGGATAAACACATTAATCATATAATAAAGTCAACGAGATACTTAATTTTTATCTTTGCAAAACTAAAGAAACTTATGGATAGTAAAACGTTAATGTTGTTATACAATGCTTTTTTTCAAAGTATAGTTGGCTATGGTATAATCACCTGGGGTGGGGCTTATAACAATTGCTTAAATCTGATTCAAAACATATAAAAGAAAATACTTCGAATTATAAATAAAAATTGTTTTACAATTGAGAAACAACCACTACCTATAAGGCAAATGTTCGAACTAGAATGTATACTATATTATTATAGCGACCTAAGAGATAAATATATAAGTAGTACAAATAAAACACGTAATAAGAATCTATTGTTGCCAAAGATCTCTAAAACAATAAGTAAAAAAAGCAGCTATTACGTGGCTACAAAGGTCTTTAACTCTATGCCGAATGATCTCAAAAACCTATAAATGAGAGCAGTCTCTATTAAGAGAAAATTAAAAATGTTCATCGGGAAGATTTATTTTGGAGGTATACGTTTATGTTAATATTCTGAAATTTTAAGGGATAAAGGTATGAAGGCATGATAGCATTGTTTGCAACATCATGGCTCTCTGTTTTTTTTTTTAGTTTTAAGTTATATTTAAGTTTTTTTTGTATGCCAACCCTATGTACAGGCAACTTGTTTGCCTCTATAGGATGCCTATCAAAGGCATATGTATATGGTATTAAATAAATAAATAAAAAAAAAAAAAAAAAAAAAAAATAGCTAATCAAAAATAATAGAAGAATTAACGCGCATCTTTTTAATTTGTAATGTTATATATTATATACCTACATGCATAGGTCGCGTCGCGCAGATCAAACAATTTCTATAATTATCGAACTCTATCCATCCCTATTGTCCACTTAAGAAAAGAACATTAATTCCTCCGAGCGTCAACCTCCGTTCCATAAAACTTCCAATCAAATTATAATTGAAAGAAAACTTCCAAGCCCACAGGACTTCGCTAACGAAAAAAAAATACTCGCTATAGCGCCCCCCGACCATCTTACATACAAAGTGTCTGCAGCGGAAGTTAAATCCCTCGCAAGCTCGCGCTTCCCTCCTCGAAATTCCGGGAGCGATCTAGCGAGTCGTCCAATTTAAAATCAGCGACTCCATTATATGGACGTCCCTTTTGGCGACACAATGAATTAGACTGGTTGCCGTCGTCGCTAATTAGCCGAGGCTGCAGCATTTTGTTACACGAACGTTACGCTCAAGGAATTGCGAAGAAGTACGTTTCTTCCGCCTTATTCGCCGCAGCAGCTTATCATACACATACATACTGTACATACTGGATCGCAGCGCAACTGCATGGATTTATTCCACTCGCGAATCGCGCTAAGCCCTTCATTACGCGAGCGAGCTGCCCTTCCGTGCTTCCGAAATCAGGTAGCTGTGCAGACGAAGGATACTTTTAATTCGTTCTGCAGCTGTTCGGGTATTTCAATTCCGAGAAATTTCGTTCACGGTGTATCAAAGTTAATTCGAAATATTTCTTTCACGCACAAAGTTATCTCGTTCGTTGCAGTCGTAGATTGTATACACGCGAATATAAGGCAATATCACGAAGTTAATCGATCAGTCACGGTGTAAGTCCAATTTCCAAAAATACTTGGACGATTATTTTCGCTCAATCACGATGTTTGGCCGAATAACCGAGCAGAATCAACCCACCCTCCGACATGCCGACAACTTATAGGCAGGCCCGCGAGAGTAAAGGGGGTTGACTCGAGTGTGGCTAGAGAGCAGAGCGTCACACTACAGGACGGAATATGGTCTAGGAGCTAAGCGCGCAAGGATAAGTAGGGTTAACATTATGTCACTTACAGAACAGCCCAATTTGATATTTCCCTCGCTCCCTCCCTCCTCTCTGTCCTGCCTCGGTATAGCAGAGCAGCAGCCTGCGACTAGATCCGATATTAGTTTGCCGTTGTTTCCCTGTAATGCGAACAGCGCTGTTCTCCTCGCCGAAGTGCAAGCACTTCTAAGTAAGTGCGTGGCCGCGATGGGGCTTCATTAGTGAGGGTATTTGAAGAGATTTCGAGTTGTTGTGTCGGGCGAACAAACATGCTATGGATGAAGGGGCCACCAACGCCTCGTTGGTGCAGATTGAAATATTATTTGTACGAAAGATAGAAGACTTGGACTGAGAGATTTTTCGAAAAACTATATAACGAAAATAACGCAAAAGTTTGTCTCGTTATGAATAGTCGGAACAAATCGACGCCGGAACAATGGCCCGAAGAATACAGTGAGCTCGCTTAATCCCGCAAAGCACGACACGCGCGCAGTAGATTAATTAAAAAAAAAAGGGTCGGAAAACAGCCCTCTCTCCCGAGCGGGGTGCAACAGCAGAGAAAAAAGGAACTAACAAGACTTTGCTCGCGAGAATCATTAATTTTTCTGATTGCCGCGAGCCGTTTCAGGGCTGCTCGCTTTAATCGGCCGAGTGTGTGTGTATATATATATATATATATATATATATATATATATATATATATATATGTATAGCGAGCGCACAAACGAGATTTTCGTACGCTTCGTTTGCCTCTCCCTCTCTCGCTCTCTCGTGCCAGTAATTAGAAAGCCCTCGCGCTTAGCTGAGTGTGTACGAGCTTTTTTTCTGTATGACGGAGATGATATTGACAATCGAGTTAAGCTCGGAGGAAAGGGTAGCCATATGTGTTGGAAACTCAACACTGATTTAGCGCCGGGTGGTTTGTTTCCAGGCAGCGAGATGATGAAGTTTACTTTGAGATTAGTTGAACGATCTGACGCTGCAGTGCATAGAAAATATGAGCCCGTTGGCAATTGACGATATCATTAGAAAAATCTTTCCAAAATCACCGAGCAGTTAATCAAAGCTAGAACATTCCAAATAAATCCGGCAATCAGCTCCCATCGCGGTAAAAAGAAATCATCCTCTTGATTGATAGAAATTATGAAACTCGCCTAAAATAAAAGCCAAAGCAGCACAAAATAATTTTTGTACAGCGTCGCGGTTCTTACAAGCACGCGGAAATACGCGCAACCCGAGCATTCAAAGGTTTGGACGCGTGGGTGTAAGGGTATCAAGCAGTTGCGCGCTTTCTCGCTCTCTCTCTCTCTCTCTCTCTCTCTCTCTCTCTCTCTCTCTCTCACACACACACACACTGAGTTGAAACGGAGAAAAACTGACTGTTTATCGTTCAGAGCTGAGGCGGAGACGCATTTAAAATTAGAAATGGGGTCGCACTATTACCTCCTACCCCAGCGAGAAATACAGGTGCGCGAGTGCGAAAAGAGATGGAATGGAAAAAATAAAAGCATCAGCAATGTTGGCTCCCTCCATCTCTTTGAATTTTTTGTTCGAATCTGTATATTTTAAGCGAATTTCGCGAAAAGAGCGAGGTTAAAATGCGAGGGTGTATGTGAGAGCGCGATTTTTCGCTCTTATGAAAATGTTGTGTTACTCTGCTATTATACGTCTCTGGATACCTATATGTATACGCGAGCCTTTTAAATGAAATATCGTGTCGCAAAGGAAAATGTTGGACAGAGTTACGCATTGTATAATTACACTGAAATATAAAATATTTCAAAATGAGCTTGCCTTGGATATGAGCGTTCTGATGACTGTGCGTGGGATTTCAATGAAATTATTTCTGCAGCGAATTCTTCACATTTTTGGACAGATGGGCGAGCCTCGCGAGTTAAAATATTTATAAAAATCGCATACGCGTGAGTTTTAAGATGAATTCATTTAGAGCTTTTTTCTCAAAGCTTGAGGATTATATAATAGTTGCTCCAGTTTTAGTTATTCGAATCGCTTATAATAAAATAAAAAATTGATCGGGCAATATTTGCTTGGTGTGAGGTAGCAGAATGAGATATTCATAAACAAGTCAATATCAAAAGTAATGCGCGAGTAAAATGAGGTATTAGCACGAAAGCTCGCAGAATTCAGTTACGCGCTTTAAAAATCCATTAAAAATGTTTGAGAGAATAGCAACTCAACGCGAATTTACTTTTTATGGTCAGCATAAATAAGCTACCTTATTCAGAAGGCAGAATTATAACTACCACGTTAATTTATAACTTTAGGTTTTGCTTGCCTGCGTGTTTTCAAGCACAAAAGACCTTAAAATACATAGAAAAAAAAAACTGCAAAAAAGATGAATTTGCGTATCCAAAAACATTCTCGCTTCTCCTCCCCTCGCCACACTTCGCCAACGCGAGGCGCTTGAAACGAACCCTTATTCGTCTCTGCGTAAATCAATGCGCCCGCGCCAGACCGACTCGCCAACCCTTTTGTTTACGTTACACGCACTGAAGTACCTATGGTGCAACTCGGTACGCCTGTGTCGGGTGAAGTGGACGCGTGCAAAAGCCAAGCAGTAGCGCGTTGATGCACTTTTTCTTAATTAATCATACGCAGCACAGCCTTCTCCTAGCACTTTACTCCGACGCGGCAATATCTCGAGGATCATCGCTCGTCGGCGACGTTCCTTTGACAAGTGGTCCCTCGTTACGTCGCGCGCAGCCCGACAAAATTTCGACTCCTCTGTGCGACTCTGTGTCTCGAGAGAGGAAAGACTACCGGCGAGACAAAGGTTCGACTATAAACTGAGGGTGCTGGCATATTGTTTATGCTATATGTGTTATATACTGTGGCTAGTGAATTTGCTGCAGAAATGGAGAGAATTTTGCGTGTGGTTGCACTTGGTAGAAAACTGACCACTTTTATGATGATTAAATGTTGTAATCGAATGAGGCGATTTTTATTCGAATAGTTCAATTTGATTATAGCAATTTGCTTGAGTTTGAAGCTATTTGTTTCCTGTAAAATTAATAATTATAAGAAGATACTAAGATACTACAAGATAATGATAATATAATGTACTTTGTTTAGATTATTACGTCATCTACACTTTGTAACTTTCACAGTTTTGATGAGTTCTTTGTCTTCAGATGCTGGCGCAGCATTTCTACGACATCCATAGCGCAGCCCCAGCTGAGCGTTATCCCGCATCCTCCATGTCCATAATTATGTACAATCTATAAATAATTTATTAGATTTAGAAGGAATGGAGTATGTTTGAGCTGATACAGCGTTTACATGAAGTACTGACCGTCAAGTCTTGTCCTGCTTCAGTGCGAACATTTTCTAGTTCTAAACGAACTTCGTCTCTTCCTGGACGAAGCCCGACCCACTTTTTCAAAACTTCAGCATTCTACAAAAAATTAAGACGTGTTTCACAACCTGAACGCTCAGTATAATAATGTTTAAAATAAATATAAACAACTAACGTCTAGTGATGGATACAAGCGTTTGCATCCGTTCAGAATAAATTTCAAGTCATTTGGACACACATATACACTGAAGTCATTTTCTTGATGCGTACCGCCTAAAACCACTGATTCCATGCTAAAAATGATTTAATGTAAGTATGAAGCTAATTTATCGACAGCAAGGAAATGTGAGAACATTAAAATACTTTGGAATGACATAATTTCCTTCGTCGTCTTCCTCCAAAAAAGTCTCAAACATCCAAGGTGCTTTCACCTACAATAGCATGCATAAAGTCAAAAGTTATTCAGGAACGAAAAATCGTATGATGTGAGCATGAATAATAAGTACTTACTCTTGTTACTTGGCCTCGAATTGGAATAACGGATTTATCGAAACATAGCTCACGTGAGCCGATACCACTGCAATTAATTACCACATCGAATCCCTGTTCCTTTAATTTTTTCAAATCCTTGATTTTCGTTTTCACTATACTCACGTTCATCGATCTCAATTTTTTCATTAAAAATGGCAACATTTTAGTTGGCTCGCAAGTGTACGTTATGTAGTGATAACCAGCACTGAAATTCATTCAAATTTGAATTTAGCCTGTTTTACAAACATTATCGAATACCTGATTGAAAACAAAATATCAGTCAAATTACGTATAATTCTTCTCATTTGTCTTGCTCAATCGCTCCAACTGTTTCTTGTTTAGCTTAGAACAACCGTAGACAACGTCGCTCCAAACCGGCACTGGAAGCCCCTCAGAGCTCGACGTAAGACGATAACTTGGTACCAAAGAAACTCCAACGTCAGAAGCCATCTCACTTTTCCAAAAGCTTTCCAACCATTTGTGCGTTGCCTGTGACCATCGCCTATAACCAAGTATGTAATCGGTTCAAATAAAAAATCCTTCGAGAATCGAAGAATTATATATGCTTACAGTATTTTTTGCTCGTCCGTATTGGCGATAATGTAGGGGGTCCATAAACCGGCGCTGCCATCGCCTGTCGTCTCTGGCGAAAAAGCCTCCGAAAAAACTGTCAGTTCTGTGGATGGAAAAGCTTCCTTCACTGCCACAGCCGTGGTGATTCCGATAACACCAGCTCCTACCACTGCTATTCGCATTTTCAAAATTAGTTTTTGTTTGTAACTGCTGCAATCCGTCGTGGAATTTTTTGCGCAGCACTTGTGAGAACCGTAGCCAATGCTTGTTGCGAAAACATCTGCCTGTGTCTGTGCACAGCACTCGATGAGCTGCTCTTATCAATAAAAAAAGATATTGAATATCTGAGTTATCAGTCGTGCATGAGGAATGAGAGAGTATTTGTTAATTGATACTGCTCGACAATGCATAGGTCGGAGAATCTCGTTTATTAATGATGCAATTATGAAAACGATCTGTACTTGATGATAACTAGTTTTTTTCATAATAAATAACACGATTATTTAACTTGTATGAAAACTTATATGTATACAACATTATACAAAACTTTAAAAAACAGAGTTTGCAATAACACGCGGTATGACATTACGTAAGTGGATTCTACGAGATAGAAGATCATAAAATAACAAATTCTTTACTTCAGGCTGTTGTTTGTATTGCTCCTTCGTGCCCTCCGCCCTGCACTTATGATGGATTCATGTGATGATGAACGAGACAATAACAGAGAGGAGACAACGTCGAAAGCGAAAAAGTAGACGACGGGACTCGAACTCGCGGACCCGAGAGCCAGAGGCCTGTGCTCTAACCACTGAGCTAACGTCTACGATGCATCCGAAGCACATGCATCGCAGTACGACTGAGCTGCTCGACTCTTATCGCTGACTCGTCTCGCTGCTCGCGTTGCAGACGTGTGCGTCTGTGACAATTCAAAATGTACACAACCAACGGTGCAGGATAATCATTTTCATAACAAGAACATTTGTTTTTTTTTTACGTGCGAACATCAAGTTATACGTGCTCTTTAACGATCGTCCGAAGAAAGTAACTTTCGAAAATAACACGAAAAGAGAATTAAGAGATTTTTCCTCTCGCGGACTTGACCTCGAGCCGAGAACGAGATGCTCGCGATATGCCCTCTTCCATTCAAGGCCCCAACATTAACCAAATAAACCCTCGTACAGATTTCGACAAAGGGAAAGAGCCGAAAGGCGGGCACACACGAATGCACCTACCTGTATGTGTGCAAACATACAGGTGTACACACCTTCGCTGCTGCCTTGCGGCCTAATAAAGCGAGCTAGTGAGAGAGAAAGAGGCCACTAGGCGTATCGCGTATATACCCGAGCGGGGAAACTCGTCAGTTTCACGCGAAAGCGAAATGATTCGTATCTTTAACGAGCCGGCTTCCCTCTCCCGCAGCTCCTCCCGGCGTGTAGCCCCTAAAGGTAGACGCGAGGAAAATATAACGGCGCAGAGAGGGAGGAAGGAAAAAATTCTGAAAGCCACGAGGGAAAAAGGAGCTGCCCGGGCGAAGGGATCGCGCGCGCGTTATCTTGACCGCGTAATCTCTCTCCGCAGGTCGCGCGCACGCGTAATACACGTGTGTCTGCTTTCTCGTGTAGCTATATGTATACCTATGAATGCCGACTGCTCGTCAAAATGGGTCAAGTGTCAGATGCCGGTTCACTCGCGATTCTGCTCCCGCGCGACATAGCTTTTCCGCGCGAGGGAAATTTAGAATGAGAGCTCTTTCTTTGCCGAGGGAGAGAGAGAGAGAGAGAGAGAGAGTCTGCAGTAGGATCGGCGCAGATCTTTTGATTGGATTTCAAGAGACGTTTGAATCATGGCCGTTTGAATGAGTTGCGAGGCGATTTAATAGATCAGATTGAATTCTTGGCGGGTTTGCAAGGCCGAGTTGTACTCGAATATTTTCATCGATTAAAAATTCTTGAGACAAACTCGCTAACTATGGACTCCATAAAGCTGCGGCCTTGCTATTGAACTGTTCACGTGAAAATAATGAGTTCTGCTCCAATTCTTAGGGAAGTGTAATCATCACGGCAATCAAAAGTACTCGACTTACGAAAGAATGGACTAAACTATGATTATTGTGTGCGAATGTGTTGCAAAAAAAGAGCGTCTTGAAAATCAAATTTTATTTCCTCCTGTTTCTGGAGAAAGCTCTGTTAAATTTTCTTGAGCAGGAGATGGTTGGAAATCTCTGAAAATCGAATGACGCGTTTATAGAAAATATCTATATATCATATGTGAATGTGTGCATCGCAACATTTCTCAAATTCCACTTTGCCAATACCATTAAATTTGACCTATATTTTTTTTGTTTTTTTTTCGATTCGGGAAAACTGTTATCCTTTCTTCATCAATTTATTTTATGTCTTATGAACTGATGGCTTTGGGAAATGCGAGAAATGTTTAAAATTTGTAAAGATTAGTAAATTTAATTTATTGAAGAACATACGAAATGAATGCACAAATTATATATTTGAACAGTATAATATACTATGCATGCAGAAGCGATAAGCCATGCATTTATGAATTGACAACGGTTTTCAACACTGGTTCCATCTCTGGCAATTTTCCTTCCCACGAATCGACGCCTTCCTCCACCTTCTCTCAATCTCGAAGCTAATTTAGCCGACTCGTATGGATCGTCCATCCTCTGCAACGGCAGTAGCAGCAGCAGAGCCGACAAAAGCAGTTATAAAGGAAAAGGAGAAAAAAGAGGAAGTCAAGCGACGAGCAGCTTTTCGCTCGCCTGGAGTTTCCGCGTCCTCGTATATAAATCAAGCGCCAGCTCATTGTGCGTTTATGCGCGAGGATACGCGCATACGGTTCCCTATGCGGGCGCGAATTCTCGCGTTCTCGTCTCCGCACGCCTCTGGAAGTATGACTGTAATTCAGAGCAGCGCCCATTAATTGTTCGGGGAATGCAATCGCTGAGTTTTGGGGAATTCGAGTTTTTCATCGTCTGCATCGATTGAGGAAATGATGCTTACCAGGGCGGAGAATGTCTGACTTTTGTAAAACAATAACCAATTTATTTTTATGAAAAATAATGAATAGCATTTATGCAGCGTGTATAGTATAAATTCTCAGATTTTTAGCAAAATCATGCACTCCGTGAACTTTCTTACGCCGAACAAAATCACATTAGCGAATTGGTCCGATAAAATTCAGTTAAATAAGCAGTCCTTATTCTTTATGAAGTAAAACCAGTGTAAGCGAGCACGCTCATCGTCGCAATCGAGATTTTAATGGACGTCAGGCTTTTTTCTTTGTTATTTGCAAAAAAGCTCGCTGCAGCATCATACGATTTCCCAACAAAGCATTCCACTATTTGCAGGCTATCGAATAGCGCCGTATCGCGTGTTTCGCTCACTTAAAAGGAAATCCGACGCCAGCGCAGAATCCCTTTCGTTTCTCCTCTCGTGTAACCCCCAACAACTTTTGCGTCTCTATAACTTTGTAAACCTATATCCAGCGGCATATCGCATAATCGATTCGCTATCCATCGGCCCCGATACGCGCGCTGGCAAATAAACAGCCGGCGTTTAAATCCAACGCTGTTGTCATATATGGAAATCGCAAATACACATGCTTATATATTATCGATACAGAATAATTCGATGATTGATGCGAGATCGGAACACAATAAGGAACACGAGCGTGCGTCATAGAATAACATGCATTGCAAATCAGCCCAACAATAAAGAAACGACCCGCGGCGCGCAGAGTTTCGACATTTGATCGTTTATTTCGAGGCACGATTAATTAATACTTTGACTCATTCAAGCTCGATCTGCCAATAAGTGTCAGCCATGAGCCAATCCGCATATTCCCTAAAAACTATCAAGCCACATCAGCCGGTACTCGGAATCGAGCCTGCGGCGACAGCGCATAAATCATCTATAGCGCGAAAGCGGCAAATAATGCGACAGTATTCCGCTTGGCTGTATATACACCTCCACAGCCATCATAAAATTTGGATAATCCACGAAAAATTTCGCATCTCAAACAGCGCGCCTTTGGTCATCATTTGATGACGGTTATTTCCACGAATTCAACGTAATAATCACCGCTAGCGACGCCAAAACTGCATTAATTATGCGAGTATAACGCAGCGATGGTTTTATTTATTATTACAGTTGCTTGTGTCGAAGCCACCGAGCAGTATAATCTAACTCGCAATTTCGGAGGAAATATCGAAATTTCGGAAAATACTTAATGCATCGGCAAAATTCAGCGCGAGCTCGGAAACCACATAATGCTCGCGCTGCAGTGCCATACGTGAAAAAAGCTCCTAGAATCCCCATAGCTTCTCGCGGATAATTTAAATAATTCAGCTTGTTGGAAGTAGGTTGAAATCGTAGTATTAATTTAAGAGACTTTATTTAAATAACACAGCCGAGTTCGTACTACAGAGTTATTACAGAAACTAGTGACAAAAGAGCAAAATATAATTGTGGCAGCTTTTAAAGAATCAATAATAATACACTGAATAAACTTTATGTGAACAAAATAGAGAATAGCTTGTTGTGCCGCTGATGTGTTGGCTGGTCTGCGGTTCTTGAAGAAACGAGGCCCTGTGCCACAAAACCCAGGTAGCAACCCTCGGACCTCTGCTCCGCTCTTGTACAGCTATATTTTCTCAACACAGCTCGAAAATCGCTGCAGCCCCTTGCGCGTATTTTGTTCGTAATACATATCTCGCGAAGCTGAGCTTCGATAATAACACCCGCGGAGCTCGTTGCGCAAAAGCTCTTAGCTAGTTAAATTTTCGATTAAATGATCGTGGTAATTGAAGAGCCGAGCGAGGAAGTAAACAAGTCGCAAAATATAGGCAAAGAGACTCTCTCGGCGGCAGGCTTCGCAGCAACGGCTCTCTAATTTCGTCGTCTCTTTGTTACTGTAAATCTGCACGCTCTCTTCTCTTGCTGCTCTCCCTTCTCCCTCCCTTGAATTTTTCGATCCGCCCACAAGCCCCCGTCCCGCCTGCGACTGCTGATTCCGAGCAAGCGACAGCGGAGTACGTTCTAATTGTATTTTTAAATTCGCCCGCGAGCCTCTCTCGAGTTAATTAGTAAAGAGCTTTAATTCCAGGACGAACGCGTCCCAGTTCTCTCGCTCTGCACTGGCGTCAAGACACAAATCGCCCTTGCGCTTCCTCGTTATCAGCTCTCCTTGTTAATCGTCGTCGTCGTCTACTGGGAAAACGTGCACGCGCGAAACTTTACTCTGCGTCCTGGCGAACTTTCCAGATTAATTGAAGAGATTCGCATGAGTCACATACCTCGCGTATATCCTATCGACGTCTCAGCTTTTATTTCGACTAGTTATTTGTGAATGTACTTTGGAGTTAGTTTTTCTTTTTCTCTTTCCCTCTCTCGACCCTTTTTTACTAATGAATATCACGCTCCGTCTCGTGGGATGTACGATACGAGCAAAAGTACGTTTGCATGTTCCGAAGACATTCTTGCGGTTTTTGAGAAGATAAACATCTATAAATAAGAAAGCGTCGCTCGAGGCTAAACGAAAGGGAAATTAGGTTGCGTCGAGTTTTTTGTATTGTATTTATTATCCTTCTACCTATAGCAATGATGGACCTCGAAGCTTTCTATGCCGCTGCTCTCGATAGTTGATTTTCAAATAACGCAGAGAGCGATCGCGTCTCTCCTTTTGTGTTACAACAATTCCGAGCATTCGAGTAATTTTCGAAGAGTACATTTCACACCCTCTCGTCAATTAATGCTCGTCATGCGTTAGCAGGCAGTTCAGCTTCAATAAAAGCCACGTTACAATTACAAATCGTCATTCTCTTATCGACAAAGCGTTAACGAGCCATCGAAATATTTCTCCACCGTCAATTCGACCTACCCATTCTCACCCACACTCACGCCCACGCACACAGGCACGTCACTAAGCAAACTCTTGTTAATTATCTCGCGTGCGGTGCGTAATGAGGAAGCAAATTTTGTGCAGAAAATGGTCATATCGCGAGGAAAAACGGACTCGACGTTTATCTATATTACTTCTGCCACCGCGGTGTGGAAAAGAAAAAAAGAGCTTTCGATAAGCTTTGATTCTGATAAAAGTCGTAATTGGATCCGGGCGCTTGCAAATGAAGTTGCAATCGTGCAGTTTCTCTCACTCGTTATACATAACTCTCCTTCTATATAACTATAGGGAAACAGAGCAAGAGCTTTTTTCTTTCCTCCGATTTTGCCTTCCCTTTGATTGTGGTCCAAATTATATGGAATATGGAATAATTTGAAACGGTGAACTCGATCGCGAAGTTCGTTCGAAGATTTGCGCAGTGAAAGGTTCGTAGTTAGTATAATCGACTCGCACAGCTAGTGCTCATGACCCGACTCTAATGATTATCCTACTCGCCTGACCAAACCTGCACACGTTCTACTTGATCTCCTTCGAGTGACTATTACTGTTCACTGAACAACTCCGTTTTATCATTCATAAACAGGTATCTCACCAGCGAAGCGTTGGAAAATCTCGCGCAATATAAATGAAAATGTTCACTCCGAGTCGCCGTCATTAAAGCTCTCTCATCGTCCCTCTCTGCACTCGTTGTCTCATTTTTCATTCGATACCCTTTCTCGCGCATCTATTCGCGCGGAAATTCAGCTTCGTGCTCGAACTCCCCGATGTACCTTTCATAATGAATGTACAATAAAACACGCTAAAGCGCGAGCCTCGACGCGATAACGTCGACTTCGTATATATAGTCGTGCTGCAGCAGCTTTTTCGCTTGTATATAGACATTGTACGTATGCGGACGAATGACCGCGTGCCATCTTGCAGGAGTTCCGAGAAGCCGATCTCATGAAAGATCCTTTGCAGGTAACTCGCGTGAAATTCATTTGAACTGTCAACTGCTTGTCTTTTTTGTGCTCTATATAAATACAGCTGATTTGTGTATCGTCGTGATGAAGAATAAAATCGCAAGCAATAATTATTGATGACTTGTTACATTGTGATAATGCAATTCTATATCAAATAAATGCTCTAACCAAATTTTGGTTGAATTAATAATAAATATGGCGACAGCAAAAATAATATGCAAAAAAGTACCTTGAAAAGCCATGGAAGGAAGCACTCAGCCGCACTCGGCAGTCTGAAAGTCATATTTATCGAGCAATAATTATTCAAATCGACTATGCAAATGGCAGGAGGGTAAATATATATATATATATATATTGCTTGGCAGTGTTCGCTTTCATACCTGCGATTTTTATCAGTTCTTTTTTTTTTTTGCTTTAAATTTCTTCTCCCCGCGTGTTTTGCCTTTTTCGTGTTCGCGCGGTGCTTTCATCTTTTTGAATTATAGGCAAGTCTAAATAAAAGAGTAGCATTTTCAGATGCAAATAAAGGATGGAAATATATTTGAAAATCTTTTATCATAGAATATTAACTCTCAATGCACAACTACAAATAGTTCATTGAGCACTAGTTTCAAATACTTACATGTTCAAGCCAAAATCAAAAAATTCATTCACGAAAAACTGTTTGTCCTCGAAAACCTCTGCGTGTACATAATTATAGTGAGAGATATGCGTATTGATTCCGATCTGATTCATTTGAAAAAAAATTTTGTTATGGCCGCGGCGTTTTTCTTTTCAATTGAAAAAGTTGACACATGTGTATTTGTATGCACCGCTATAAATAATGATATTGTTTTCATCCTACATACTTTATTCTCGTGACCTCGAGCCATCGAAATTCATGCACGACTGTAAAAAGTGAAACAGGTTTGCATAGATAAAAGAATTGTTAATCAAATAAAGACATAGTAAACGCGGCTCTGCAGTTTGATAGACAAACAAATTCAGTTTAACAAACGTTACTAATGAGAAAAAAATCTATCCGAGCAAATAAATCCACATAAGTGCATGCAAATCCTTTATTTTCTTTGCCCAAGCCACGTCTCACTGCATTATTCAGTTACAAAGAAAAATTTCCCGCCACCACATTTACATTGCACATTGTAACGCGGTGGGATCCCGCATAAGCTTCACTTCACTCTTGTATAAATTCTCATTCAGCCTCGATCCCCGGGCAAAGAAAGATAAGCATCAACGCATTAATCCTCGACATGCCCCACGGAGAATTCTCTGCTCAAGAGAAACTCGACCTATAATCGAGGATGTACTGCACCCCGAATCAGCAGAGAAGCACTTATGAGCAATTTGCTCTCTGCATTACAGTATTTTTCTTGCGTTAACGTGCGTTTTTTAAGTGGAGCAAATTTTTAAGTAACCTAGTTTATTCAATAATTGCCTGTTTCATTTTTCTTAACGATCGTTAATTCCACAATTCGACGGTTAGGTGAAAGAATTTATTTTGTGGAGTCTCCAAAAACGAGGTATTTCAAAAAATGACTTGAGAAACAAGGTATTTTGGAGATTGAGTTGAAGAAGAAAATGCATTACCTGAGTTCGCCGGGTTCCGAACGTATTTTCCGAGCTACCTGGTTCTTCAACTCATTTCAACAACATTTTATGAACTAATTATAGTTCTTCCTCCTAACTGTCGAATTATCGTTTGAGATTCACGCATTAGTTGTTTTTATTTTAGGATAAAGTAACATGGCATCATATACAAAGCGCAAAGTAATTTTAGAAGATATAGTTTCAGCTAACTAAAGAAAATTTCTAAAAATAATTGAAAAAATGTGGTTGACGTTGACTTTGAAGGATCAGAGGAAGAACGAGAAACATCGCCAAAGGTATCTGGTCCGCCTCTCGATGTAACCTCTCCGGAGCAAGTTCCATACTTTGGGGACCATCTGGCGTTCGCTGCCGAATCTGGATATCCAGGTATATATTTTCAACAGGATAGGCTGTCCACCTCTCTTACTACCTTACCTGCGGAGATCTCTACTACTCACATACCACCGTTTAGCATTCGCCCATCAGGCCCAGTTCTGTGAGACAAGGCAACATTTAAAATTAAAAGGCAGGGAAAAATTCATCCCGAAACGGTCGATGTCCTAGTGACTTTATCCGGAAACAAAGTTTGAATCTGTGCGTGACTCAGTCAACATAACTTTTCTACTCTTTTATCAAAAAATGCTATCATGATTGATTATAGCCACCCCTGTCTGGTACCCAACCAGTGGACCATCGCAGGCCGCGTTCGAAATACGTCAGCAGTATGCACAGTGGTCCGCCTACACAGATGATCTCGAGCTGGAGAAAACTCTGGAAAAATGAATCAAAAATACATCATGAATCGCAATCGTCACCCGGTGCTATTGGCTCCAAACATCGAGTGAACGCACACTGAATCATCGCTGATTCCGATAACGCAATACACCAATCAATTAAGCCAATTCACAAAATTCAAAATACGTATAATTCCAGTATAAAACCCGCATGCTTCGATACCATCGAAAAATCATTCACGTCGCGTTGGCAAGGGGCAAAAGTGTCAACAAAGCCCGCTGAAAATTAGCATAAAACATGCAGGGCGTTATTATTAAAACGCCATTGTCACTACGTGCGCTCGTTCGGCGGCAGCAGCAGTCACACTCGCACACAATCCACCATGCAACATTTCGCTCCAGCTCGCGATAATGATTAATTTGTTGATTTATCAAAAGGGATTATCATCCGGTCTCTTAACGCTCGGGCGCGTCGCGTGCGCGGCATAACGTTATTTGCTCGGCTCACACACGCATGCACGTACGCGTGCATTATTGAGCCGACGATTACGAGCAACCCGTTGCAATTATTATGTTAAAACCGATCGGGCTTTGCTGTCCAGCTCTGAATAATGCGTTTACTGCTGTGAGGGGTTGGGGATAATGCGGAGACGCTGTTGTACATTTCTGGAACCCATTGGTGTACGTTCTCACTTGGACTTTTTGAGATACATGTTTGAATGCGCGTTATTGCAAGAGTGGGATGAGCGCGCGTGACTTTGCCTGGTTGTATGGGGCAGTACTGTTATTATTTTGGAAACTGATGCATGTGTAGTTGTTAGTTGATAACAATATAATAGTATATCGGTATGCTGTGCGGTATAACTGTAGAGCTGTAATATCTAAAATATAACTTTTTGAATATATTGTGAAAAACTGTAGTCTGTTTATTCGTCTTTGCCTTGATGTGATAGTTGCTGTTCTGCTCGCGCTATGGTATGCTTCTGTATCGAATTAACTCTAAAACATACCGGCCCGGTGCAGTGACCATCTTACAGCAATTAAGGTGAGGCTTCCTATGGACGGGGGAGCCGAGAGGGACGTTGTGGTGGCCTCAAGTTACTTTCCATATGACTCCCAGGAGGAGCCTCCGCCCGGGGAGGTACAAAAACTCATCAACCATTGCAGAACGCGGAACATTCCATTGATTCTGGGGTGCGACGCGAATTCGCATCACACAGTCTGGGGCAGCTCGTACAACAACAGCAGGGGAGATGCGCTACTGCAGTATCTGGCCACAACCAGTCTGTGTATACTAAACAGGGGCAGGGGACCAACCTTCTACAATGCGGTTAGAAGTGAGGTTATCGACATGACCCTGTGTACAACGGGAATAGAAGGGTGGATAGGCGGCTGGAGGGTCTCGGATGAACCCTCGCTGTCTGACCACAGATATATTCTTTTTGAATGGAAAGAGAGGAGCTCGCAGACAAGGGCCTTTAGAGATTCCAGGAAAACAAACTGTACGTTCTTCAAGGAAAACCTTAGAAACGAGCTCCACACCTTCAAACCTAAATTTGGTCGTACGAGCGATCTTGACTTTTGGGCAGCAGAGCTGGTCAGGATAGTCGAGATCTCGTTCCAAAGAAGCTGTCCCTGGACCATCCCAAGAGGCACTAAGAGGACCCTGTGGTGGAACCAGGAACTAGAGAAACTTCGGCGGGAAACGAGACGGACCTATAACAGGGCCAAAAACACTCGAAGTCCCGGTGACTGGCTTAGGCATAGGGACGCCCAGAGGCGCTACAAAAGTAGTGTTAATGCGGCAAGAGTCAAAGGGTGGGGGGACTACAGCGAAGGAATCGAGAGATATCCGGATGCAGCTAGACTTCTACGAATTCTTGCAAAGAATCCTGAGGTGTGGCTTGAAACAATCAAGCTGCCTACAGGAGATTACGCAACCTCCGAGGAGGAGTGCTTACAATTACTTCTGCAGGCCAACTTTCCGGACTTTCAACCTGCCCAGGACATGGTCGGTGAGAGTTATGGAGGGGAAAGGCCGCGAAGGACAACATGGGGACTGGCAGCTACGGTTGTCACCCCAGAGAAAATCAGGTGGGCCATCAGTAACTTCGACCCCTTCAAGGCACCGGGTATTGATGGAATCTATCTGGCTTTTTTACAGGAGGTGGAGGAGTTGATAAGACCCCTGACTAAACTCTTCAGAGCTAGCATCGCCTTGGCTCACGTACCAGCTATCTGGAAAACAGCCAAGGTCGTGTTCATTCCCAAACCAGGGAAGCCGAGTCACACAACCGTTAAAGACTTCAGACCGATTAGTCTGAACTCCTTTATGTTCAAGTCACTTGAAAGGTTGGTAGATAGGTTTATCCAAAGCGAGATCCTCAATATTAGGCCCCTACACCCTAACCAGCATGCATACAGGGCAGGCTTCTCTACAGAGACCGCCCTACACTCAGCGGTCAGTCGCATTGAAGAGCAGCTGGAAAGGGGGGAATTGATGGTTGGAGTATTTCTTGATATAGACGGAGCGTTCAATCGCACGTCTATCGAGTCAGTCGTAAAGCAATCGGAGCTGCGGGGGATACCGAGGCCGCTTATTAGCTGGCTTCAGAGTGTGCTCGGCTGCAGAACTGTGGTTTCAAAGTTAGGAACCGCAACGGTTTCGGGGACCGTCAATAAGGGATGTGCGCAGGGCGGGGTGGTGTCCCCTCCGATTTGGTGCCTAGTGGCCAACGGACTGCTAGAAGCGCTGAATTCGGGGGGTTGCTATGCTCAGGCCTATGCGGATGACTTTCTGATACTCATCAGGGGCAGAGAGGCTGGTGGAGCCATGGACGCCATGCTCGCTCTAAGAAAGGTGGAGAAATGGTGCCGCTTAACTGGGCTTTCCGTTAACCCGGAGAAGGTTGAGCTGGTGATTTTCACACGCAAATACAAACTGTATACCTGCAGGATGCCCAGACTATCTGGGGTCACTCTGCAAGCAAAAGATTCAGCCAAGTATCTAGGCGTAGTTCTCGATAAGAAGCTTACCTGGAAGGCGCATTTAAAAGCTCAATGCGATAAATTCCTGGCTGCTCTTTGGATATGCCGTAGGGCCTTTGGCAGCTCCTGGGGACTCAGTCCCCGGATAATCATATGGCTTTACAGGGCCGTCTTGGTACCGCGACTTGCATATGCCGCTCTAGTCTAGTGGCCAAGGGTGAAGAAGGTGGGGGCTAGGGCAGAACTGGAGAAACTCAGAGGACAAGTGCTAAGAGCGGTGACAGGAGCATATAGAACCACGCCCACCAAAGCACTTGGGACTCTGATGAAGGTGGAACCACTTCACCTCACCATCGTTGGGGAGGAGGTCAAGGCTGCCCATCGACTCAACGGATTTGGACAGTGGAGAACAGAAACGAGACACACCCGATTACCAGACGGATTGGGTCTCACACCTGAATTCACCATGCAAACGGATATGATGATCCCACGCTGCTTCTTTGGAAGAAGATACAGGATTGTCATACCCGCTAGAGAGGAATGGGAGACTGGAAGGGATAGCCTGCCGGGGACGGGAGAAGTCTGGTATACGGACGGCTCACGGACCGTGGCGGGAGCTGGCTCGGGGTATTATTGTCGGAGGAATGGAAGAGGCACCTTCTTCTCCCTGGAACAGAATGCCACGGTCTTCCAGACCGAAATATTCGCTATACTAACCTGCTCGCAGAGGATCATGGAACTCGGAAAGAGAGGAAAAACCATTACCATCTGTTTAGACAGTCAGACAGCTCTTAAAGCTCTTACAGCTCAAAAGACTGCCTCCAAACTAGTCTGGGCCTGTAAGATGGCAGTCAATCAGCTGGCTATGGATAACATGGTCCGACTGCTATGGGTACCAGGGCATACTGGTATCAGAGGCAATGAAATTGCCGACAGACTCGCAGCTCTGGGGGCTAAAAATCCCCCCATAGGACCGAAGCCTTTCGCGGGAGCCGCAAGGAGCCTGCTAGGAGGTGTGGTCCGAGAATGGGTTAGGAAAGAAAGCGCCAAAGACTGGCGAGACGTAGGTGGATACCGACAAGCCAGGGCGCTTGTTGGACAGGAGGTCAACGCCGAATGGACTGTATGTG
>QLSS01000002.1:7774727-7799605 GCA_024372645.1 Trichomalopsis sarcophagae
TCTCTCTCTCTCTCTCTCTCTCTCTCTCTCTCTCTCTCTCTCTCTTGGTTGTATGAAAATTCGCGAACGCAAATCGTTTGTTTTCGACGCAAATAAATAAAACAGCAACGCATTGTCGAGTATTTTCAGCCTATAAAAGTAAACAGGCGTCAATAAATGTATATAATGTTTTGGGACGCGGTAGTGGCATCGGCTTATCATAACTTCTCATATAGAGGCGCAAAAAGTTCTAATTTCCACGATTTTCCAGTCCAGCTGTGAAGCATAAACTTCTTCTCCCCGCAGGCTTCGGAGCGTCGGACACAAAAGAAGACGTCAGTCGCTCGCCGGATTCGCCTGTCTTACTTCATTGCGGAACGATTGCTCGACTACTTTGCGCGTGCTCGGGCCATTTTTGCATTTCGCGCATTATACGCTACTCGCTTTTGACGCTGCTCCAACGGCGCGGCAACAGCAGGACCATCAATTCTACTGACTTTTGACAGCCCGTTGTCCCAAAGATTTTTTGGGAGACATTTTTTATCATCTTTATACTAAATATTTTTTGTGACTTTTCTGAAAAATCTAATATTGTTATAAGATCGCGCGCAGGCTCGGGATCGTAGAATAAATTAATAAAGCTCCAACGAAAGTCTATTCAAATCCACAAAATAGCAGAGGACAATGTAACTATCTATCATTTTTGCAACGTTTAAAATTTATACATGCTTTTGTATTTAGACTTGGCAAACAACCTTACGTAGACTGTCAATATAAATAAACAAGCACGGCAAAGTCGTGTACTTGTTGCCAGAGGTTGTTACGAAACCACGCATCAGTATTCCAGTCTGATCATATCCCTGGTAGAAGAATTAGCTTAGGCGTTGGTTTGCTTAGTAAGAATAACCTTATTTCTTTCGTTAAAAATAACCCAATTTTTAACCAATTTTAAGCTTATAATGAGCTTATAATGCGGGTCGAATGCGACCATAACCTATATA
Organism: Trichomalopsis sarcophagae; assembly: GCA_024372645.1. Taxonomy (NCBI): domain Eukaryota; kingdom Metazoa; phylum Arthropoda; class Insecta; order Hymenoptera; family Pteromalidae; genus Trichomalopsis; species Trichomalopsis sarcophagae. Next base: position 7,775,708 of record QLSS01000002.1, read on the forward strand.
AAGTGCAGCGAAAGAGACAATAAATAAGAACTCCATCAATATTTATGGAAATAAGTCCAGTTTTGCTACTCGGGGGTTTTTACGGTCGCAGAACACGAATATCGTGACGGCAACGCTCTGCTAGGTTCCTGGTGCCCAGGGTGGGCAGTATCGACATCGTCTCCAACAGTTTCACGGAATATTAACGACTTTTTTGTCGTGACTCGTTGATTGGGGGTTTTCGAGGTCGCTGAACACGAATATAGCAACGGCAACGCTCCCTGAGGTACCTGGTGCCCAGGGTGGACAGTATCACGTCGTCTCCTGGAGTTTTGAGAGATATTGAAACATAATCAGCCAAAACTTGTTACTCGGGAGTTTTTGCGATCGCAGAACACGAATATCGTGACACTAACGCTCCTTGAGGTACCTAGTGCCCAGGGTGAATAGTATCAACGTCATCTTCTGGAGTTTTATGGGAATTTAATAGTAATTAAGTAAAATACGTTACTCACGGATTTCTGGGGCCACTGAGCATGGATATGGTGCTATACTTAAGATAATTCCAGAAGACGATGTTGATACTGTCTACCCTGGACACCAGATACCTAGAAAGCGATTATCGTCACTTTACTCGTATACAGTGACCTCAAAAACCCCCAATCAAAGAGTCTCGACGAAATATGTCGTTATTCTCCGTGAAACTCCAGGAGACGATGTTGATACAGCCAACCCTTGGCGCCGGGTACCTCGAGGAGCGTTGCCGTCGCTATATTCGTGTTCAGCGACCTCGAAAATCCCCGATCAACCAGTCTCGACAAAAAATGTCATTAATTTTTCATGAAACTCCAGGAGACGACGTTGATACTGATAACCTTGGGCACCAGGTACTTCTGAGAGTATTGCCGTCGCGATATTCGTGTTCAGCGACCCCAAAAACTCCCTGGTAACAAAACTGTACCTACCTTTTTTGGTTTGCTGCATTATTATTTGCATTTAAGGTTACATCTCTTCTTTAAAAACAATATGGGCAAAAATAACCTTATTCTTGCATTAAAACGATGTCGCTGTTAGCCAATTATAACCCAATATTCTTCGCTTAGATAAGCTAATTCGACACTTATAAGCTTATTTTTGGGTTAAAATTGGTTGCGATTTCTACCAGGGTAACGACATATTTTATGGAAGATGTAGGTGGATGTTTATACCGTATTTATGCATGTTGACAAGTTTATATTTCTATAAAAAAATTTATTATATTATACAGAGTTTCAATTAACTACCGTTACAGCTCCCTTTCTTAGCAAACAAAAAATTGCATAATGGTAAACCTTTCACTATATGAACTTAACGACATTCTACGATAGCTCTTGGCCACGTGCAAAAACCGCTTTTCCCTACGATACCCAAACAATTAATCTTGACGATGCCCGACGATCGCTTTCGAAACCTGCGGCGGCGCAGGGCGTAAGAAAAAAATCTAATTAGTCAGCCGCTCTTTTTACGTAACATTTTTTTCAAGAGATAGTTCCTCGAGTATCATAAATAAAAGTGCCTCCTCTCCTCGCCCGTTGTAGTTATCGCCACTTGAGCCTCGCTACGCACACGTGTACATAATATATACGCAGCAGCGTACTCGAGACTCGCTTTTTCTCCTCTGCGCGGGTGTAAAAAATGTTCAAACTCGTAGCGCTGCGTCTAAGGTCCGTTAAATTCTCGGCCCTGTCTTGGTGTGCAATGAAACGCACTGCACGGAGTCGCGTGATTAACATGAAGGATTATCAAGGGGGAAGAGCCGGTGCGAGGGGTGAAAGTGCACGACTGCGAGAGCGTAGAAATGAAAACGCGTTTTCCTTGCCTTTTGTTGCGTTGCCAAGGGTATATTATGAATCTCGAGTGTGATGGACGAAGAGAACGTGCGTCTGACGAGCTGGAGATGTTGAAGAATTGAATAGCGTTAATTCGGACTTGATATTTTAAAAGGAAATTATAAGAATAATAGAAGCGTTTGTTATAAACACAGCTAAAGAATTGTGTGACTATAAAATACTAGTCAAATGTTGAGAAATGAATTTTTTTTTTAATTCAACGTTCATAGAAACTTTGCCCTACATACCATATGAAACTATATAAAGATGCGCGCAAAAATCGTAATGCCAACGAATTCGTCGTCCTATATGTATAGAAAAAAATTAGACAGCTCTCAGTTTAGGAAAGTTGAGTGCCCGCAATGACGGAAAACAAAACGGTTCCCCCAATCTCTTTACACGGGACCGGTTTATTTTCGGCGAAACCCATTGATTATCAAAACAATAAGGGTCTCAAAGCAAACATGATATCTCTGTAGCGCCGGGTCCAAATGAGTATCCTCTGGGCGATCTGGCTTGTGTGACACATGGTATATAGCTATAGATACTGGAACCTATGCAGCCATAGTACAGTAAAACTACCGTTAAGCGCGATTGTTAATTTAAAAATGTAATAAGTCGATTAAAATGAACACAGTAGTCTCTAAAACTCGGATGAAAGAAGGACCGAAATCTCAACACCTCGGCAAACAACCTTCACCCCCTTCCCTCGTCGTCATTAGAATCCAAAAATCTCGACGAACAAAAAAGCTCAGCCTAAGCTCGCAGTCTTATTATGCTGCGCCGCTGCTTTTCTTACATCTGCCTCTTCCCTCCTCCATATATAAGAAATTTCCTTGTCTCCCGGGGTTCGCCCTAGCCATCTCCACCATCTACACTGTAGCAGAGCAGCTCCTGTCTCAGCCTCTCGACACGCTTCATTTGTACAAACGCGAAGTGCAGGGGTCGGCAGCCTCTCTCTCTCTCTCTCTCTCTTTCTCTTTGTGAATGGCTCGGCGGAACCGTCGTCGTTATTCTGAACATATATATACACTTGGCGCGCTGTATGCTCTGTAGTCCATTGTGCCGAGCGTCGAACTCTGGAGGATTTCTTCTGCTCGCGCGTTACTTAATTGCTCATTTTCGCCCTTCGTTGAATTTTCGGCACTAGTTTTTTGGGGAGCCCATCGCGTGGAGAAACTGTGAGGAGACAAATTAATAGAATTAATTGAATAGAATCTTTCTGAATCCGTAAATCCGTCCTTATTCGCACCAATAACTAGCAACTTCTTTTTAATTTGAATGAAATGTCTTATTTTTAATAATTTGTTGACGATACAGTATTACATCAAATTAGCCAGAAATTTTACATTATTAGTGCATTAAAATCCCCTTAAAATTTAAATAACGATGTCAGTTCGCACGTCGCGCGCGTAATTAGTAAAACTGATGATATTTATTATTATACACAATATATAACGCAAAACACTCTATATATAAAGCACATATACGAGGACACTCGAGGATATCGACGAAAGCTTGTGCATCGCAAAAAGACGAGACAAAAATAAAAAAAAAGGTAAAAGCTCGTCGGAGCAACCTTCCATGTACAGATTTGGTCTAGACAGTGCAGCGAGCTATATGTACATACGCATACGCATCTCTATGTAGCCAAAGCTGGGCAAAACAACGCGTACGAGGTAAACCGTGTAGCGAAGCGTCAACTATGCACGAAATTTCAACTGTTCCGTACCATATAGCCTATATATATATATATATATATATATATATATATATATAGATGCACGCATGTAGCAGCAGCAGCAGCCGTTCGGCTAAGCCGCTTTCGCGCACATACGCGGCGATCTCTGTCTCTCGTTTCCTAGCTGAATTCAGCATGCGTTCGTTCACACACGCGCTTTTTCTCCTATTCCCTCTCTATCACTCCCTGATCTCTCTCCACCTATAATAATGTACGTGTATATCGATCGCGAGTTTCCGACTTGTCTCGTCAAACAAATCGAGGATATATGGGAAATTCTGAGGGACAAATGCCATTTTCTGGTTGGAGAAACCGAAAAAAACAAATGTTGGGGGACGCGGCCGCAACTTTTTTGTTCTTATTGTACATGTTTAGAACAATGCAAAACCACGTTCCAACATCGAAAAAGTGCCTTGTGACACTATTCGATAGGCCCTTCAAAATAGCCATTGTTCAAGGGCATGCACCTAAAGGATTAAGGAGGTTCTACCGGTACTGCACTAGTCAAAATGTGCTCCCTTTTTATTTAAAGTTTATTTGTGAAATATACTTTGTTAAACAAGTTGCACAGATGAAGTTATATAAAATAATGATTATACATTCTATTTATACAATTTTATTTATCCTAATATTTATGAAAAGATTCATACAGACGCTGATTTGACTAATTTTTTGAGGTTAAATGTATGATTTTTATATTCAATGAATTTTTACTATATGTAAGAGCCTTTGAACAATATTTTTGAGGGATAAATAATGTTTCTTATGTATTCATTGACAACTACAATAAATCTGAACAAAATCTCATTGTTAAATGCTTTGTAATACGCAAATTAATACATTTCCTCATAAGAGACCATGTTAATTGGCATATAATAAAAACTTTTATATTTTAGCTTATATGCTCTGTAGCCTTGTGAAAATTTGTATTGGTGTTTCTGACATATATACTAACGTGTATACAAAATTTTAACAATATCTCATTGTTAATTCTATTACCGGTAGAACCTCCTTAAGGCAAAAACAGAAAGTGTATTACGATAGGAAGGGAGTACGGGAAAAGAGCTTGAATTTTAAAAAAATGCGCTGGAAATGCTTGATTTGGTCAAAAGTTACGCACAATTGAAAATGCGGAAAAATCATGAAAATTGCAGGATTTTTCGAAGTCACGAAATTTGTTTTTTTTTTCTACTATGTTTATGCGCGTTGAAAAAATTCTATGACGTTTTTTTCCTGGAGCCAAAAATAAGAAATAAAAAAATGAAAACACAAACTTCCTTTTTCGACTCGGCAGAATGCCTCTTATAGACTTATAGATCGAAACCCATAACCCGGAGAGACTTTCCCCGCGAGTTATTCCTTTTTTTCGAACACATGTAGGTGTATAAACGCATACACGCAAACCGAGCCGTGTACTTTTTTTATAGCGCGCGCCGGTCCATGAATTTTAAACAGATGGTGTAATATATTTATTCATTGTGAATTTTGTATTAAATTTGAAAAAAGGGTTGCACATACTTTACTGAAAATCCTCCAGGCTATTTTCACATTTGCGATGTTATCAGCTATACCCTTTATTATTTGATAGCAAGTTCGTCATAATAGCTGCAGCGCAATAACGAACAGAACCTCTTGTTAGACGGAAATAAATGATCTATACGGATGTCAGTCAGCTGCCAATTATCACGAAAACTGCAGCAATTGCGATGGCTTTACTTCTTTTGGCCCGAGATATACGGATTCCAAAAATACAGTGGTGTCCAGTATTTCAATATGATTTTCATAAGTGGATAAAACGCTCGTGAACCTTGATGCGCATGCATAATACCCATCAATTATATTGCATTATATTATATTAAAATACATAAAAATGATGATGATTACTCTGAGATCCCATTAAGTAAGTTATAGTTAAATGTACGTAAACAAAGAAATTCTCTCTAGCAAATTCAAAGTAGCGTTGTTCGTGAAATGCAATATTATTATTCTACTACATCCATTATAGATTCACGCAAAAGAACTTTTAAGTTACGTTTTCTTGGGTAGCGAAAGTATTAAACAAAGGTCATTTCGATTTATTAAAAGGGACTGATAAAAAAAGCTTCGAGCAGTATATAAAAAACTCATTAAAGTCATCGTAATTCGAACAATTTCAAAATATATACTCGTTCAGAGTACATTCAGCCCTCGATCCGTCAGACTCAGCGCATTGATTCATTGCTTTGCATATAGGTATACACACACACACACACACATACGATACCTCCACCGCGCGGAGCGCAGTTTCGCGCTTCAGCGCACAGCACTCGCGGCGCAAAGTCAGCCACTATACACCCGCAGACCTATCACAAAGTGGCCGTGAGCGCGCACTTACTTTATACATCCGTACAGGAGCATCGGATAAGATTAAGGACTCGCGTGGCAAGTGAGGCGTGACTATATACGCGCTTCGGTAGTCTCTCTCTCTCTCTTCCTCTCTTTATAAACATACTGTAGCCAACAAAGCCGAGGCTGCGTGTGTATATATTAAGGTCGGAGGAAGAAAAGATTTGTCTCCGTGCGCGGCAGCCCTCGAACGAGATCCACTCTAGAAAATTGGCCGATCGCGGATTCTCTGCAGCGAGTTTATAGGCCAACCAATTCCAAGTGCAAGGAAACGCGCACGGTGTGAGTTTAGCGTCGCTTCTTGGCAACTATAAATACCTATATGAACGATTCTACAGAATGTGATTCTGTATGACTCGTATGTGGCGTTATATATACTAATAAGTACGCAAACCTTTCTTACGATACATTTTGGAAGGAAAGAGGTCCAAACAAACGACTGGCACCGCGCAGCGACGAGTCTTTGTTGGGCTCCGTTAAACCTAGTTAACCCGGGAAAAGCCCCGGCGAGCGCTTATATGCCTATGTATAAGAGTAAAGCAAAAGATCGACGTGCTCATCCAGCTCGATGTCGCTCCAAGGTCCAAAGCAGCGCGCGTGTTCGTGAATGCATTGGTACGCAGCGGCTGTCAGTCTTGTGAGCGCCTCGTCGATTGTCTTGCTCCTGCTTCAGAGCTTCATAATTCAATATATACCTCATCAGTCGAATAAACAAGAGCTTAATTTCGCGTGAAAGACACGGACTAGTTATGCGGTTGTTGTTTGGAGAGTGAAGTGAAGGTAAGATATTAGTTTCTCTCATGGAGAGTATTTTCTTTGCGTATGGACGTCTACGAATGGAATGATAATGAATTTCATTACACCATGTAGGTTCATTACGTTCGCGCGTCTGAGCATGTCGTCGCAATTTTTCTACTTAAAGTTGGATTATATATTTAATACATTTTAAAAATAAAATAACCTGTAAATTTCAACTTGTTTAGTCATTTTCTATTGAAACCATGAAGTGCATTCGAATAGTTGAAATAGTTATGTGTGGGCTGCAGTACTAAACGTTCTCAAAGGTAGAACAATACCTATACTGCAGCTAGATAATGCCTACAACTTATAATCATATTTGCGAATACCTTATGTATATTAAATGAGAAAATAAAATTTTTTTAAAAAATATTCTATACGAAAATATATGATAAATTCACTAAGACCGTTCTAATGATCAATATGCCCGCTCACAAGGAAAATGAATAGCACACTCACAAAGCTTGTGTCAAAGGTGTTTATTGATCCAGTAAATAATCCGTATAAATACAAAACAGCACTTAATGATGCTGTGCGGCGGCCTTCCTCATTTGTACAAGGATGTTTCCAAGCTCCTCACGCTTCCTCTTAGCGCGAATGTGAGTACCCAACTGAAAAATCAAATAAATAATAAACAACTTTTCGAACAAATTTTTTGTTTTCATTTTTATTTTTGTATATTTAGCTGAACGTAAATACAGTTATTTGCTTTTATAGCACTACGTGGAATAAATCCTCACTAATGTCACGCTTATCCGTGGAATAAGTAGTCCTTTTTTGCAGCGTGAAATTAGCGCACGAGCTTAGCGAGAGGATTTATTCTAATCAGTGCTATACAATATCGTACTATAATACTCGTGGAATAAGTCGTCCGTCATGGCAAGGCGTTAAGCGCACTCGCTACGTTCGGGCGCTTATACACGCCGTGCCGTAAAGTGCGACTTATTCCACTAATATCGTAATGTACTATTATTTGCACAGTAACTTACTATTTCTTACTTTCGTATCTTAAGGGGTGGCTGGAGCAATGTAAAAAAAAAAACTAATCGCGTGTATTACTAAAAAAAAAAACTAAAAAAAAGTCTAATCGACCAAAAGTTTTATTGAGAAAGGATACCTGATCAAAATATTGCTTTTTTAGATATGGCCACCCCAAATTCAAATGGCCATCTTTTTTCTCGTTGTGCGAGTGATTTTCACCACACCAAGCATAAAGTGTTCACCTTAGTGCTTGCTAGGAGGGGCTAAAATATGCACTTTACGCATAGAGTGACATAAATATGTACAAAAATAACAAATATAAATATTAAGAAACAATACATACCCTCCTTTTCAAGAATTTGAGGGCACGCTTATCCTTTGAAACCTTCAACAACTCCATAGCGCGCTTCTCATAGGGAGCATGTCCAGTGACTTCACGGATCAAGTCTCGCACAAATTTGCTGTGTTTGGTCTGACGCTGTAATAATAATGTGAAACTTAGAATAAAGCTTGCATTGATTAATAAAATTTAGAACATTGCAATAACTTGGATATTTTTTTATCCAATATACATTTACAATCACACATCTCAGATTCTTAATAAAACTACTGCAGATTAGCAAAGGTTATCTACTTAGTAAAATACAAATAGTTCGTATAAAATTATACGTGTGTAATACAAATATATATATATATATATATATATATATATATATATATGAAAATAAGCTAGCAGTGAAAAATACCAACAACGTTTTCGAACCTCTCGACTGCAATAAAAAAGCAACACTTACCCCCTTAAGCCTGGCTGGTCTGATGGCAACGGTCTTCTCCTTCTCGGATTTGTTTTTCGCCACCCTAATCTTGGTGGTTTTGTGACCCTTGTTGAGGCCAATGGCCAATTCGTACCTGGGTGCCATCCTGGATGAAACAGAAACAGACGTCAATTAGAGGTTATAGCCGCGGCTAGTATGTTGACGCGATAACACAAAGAAAAATGCAAATCGAAGGAAACTATTTATTGGCGAACACTCTAACACAATTAACGAACAAAATTATGTCAATTGAAACGTAAATTAATTATAGATTTCTTTGATTTTTACGGATTTTTGGAGCTTGACAAACCTGTGGAGATGAGAACACGCGAAAAAAGGATGATGGCCGCGCCGACTGCTTTGCGCACGCATGCGTTGCGCATCAGTGGCGCCTGCTGGAGGCGCGATTGTTCAAATTTTTCAAAGGTATTTAAATATTATTTCAACTTTTTTTGATAATTTTTGGATTAATAAGTATTAAAAACTCACTTGATTCTTTTTTGTATTTTATTAAACGAATTGTAAAATTATAACAACAAAATATATACACATTATTTACCAATACAAAAGTTTTTGAAAATTGTATCCAAAATTTCTTCTGTACTGACCTGGCCAGTGATTTTTCCGATTTCTTTAGCTGCTTTACGAATTTCTTGAGAAGCTAATACAATGTCATAGTCCTTATTCGATATGATGTCAAAATACTTGAGAAGACACTCATGGCAAGCTCGTACATGATTTCTATGCCTCTCTTGGCTTATAGTTGGGTTTTCGGCACTAGGGTTTCCACATCTGAAATTATAAAAATATTATTATTATTTACTTGACTCGAATAAAGGTAAGCCATTAATATTTGTTCACTAACATTGATTCAAAATGCTTCCTCATAGACTCCAAAAGTTCTTGAAAACCTTCTTCATCTGTACAGGAAATCCTACTCAAGTTATGTTCTTCCAAAGTTCTTTTGTCAGTTTCTTTTAATAAATCCACCTTATTTACAACTACCATAACATTGCTAGCTAACTGCTCATCTACTAAAATTAACTCTTCTAGTTCAAGACTTTTAATGTAACTACTAAGATATTCATTGTACTTTTTACAACTTTTTACATACTCTTCTGCATTCATAACTAATATGATGAAATCTGCTTTACTAGCTTGGTCTCTAGCTCTCTTTATGCCTTCAATTTCAATAATATCCTCTGTTAATTTATTGAGACCAGCAGTGTCAGCTAATACTATTGGGTAGCCAGAAACATTTGCAGTGAGCTCAACAACATCCCTTGTTGTACCAGGAATTGATGTAACTATTGCAGCATTTCTTTGTACTAAACGGTTTAAGAGACTACTTTTTCCAACATTTGGTTCACCAAGGATTACAGTTCTTATCCCATTCCTTAGGATTTCTCCTTTTCTTCCATCTGACAAATGCTTTTCTATTTGTTTTGTAAGATCTTTAAGATCAATATTGCATTGTTCAAAAACTTGACTTTCAATATTCTCTTCTTCACCAAAGTCTATGTAAGCTTCAATATGTGCTAAGCACTTCAAAAGAATTGCCCTCCAACTACTGTACAAAGCACTGAGATTTCCATGAGCTTGCAACAAAGCCTGTTTTCTTTGCTGTTCCGTTTCAGCATGAATCAAGTCAGCCAAGCCTTCAATTTCTGTTAAGTCTAATTTGTCGTGAAAAAATGCTCTTTTTGTGAATTCTCCCGGTAAAGCTGGTTGAAATTGAAGCTGTGATAAAGCAGACATCAATGAAGCAAGTACTGCGACACCACCATGAACTTGAAATTCAACACTATCCTCCCCAGTAAATGAATTAGGCCCTAAAAAGTACATGTTAGCATTTTCAAATTTATTAAAAAATTTATAATTTAACTAATTAAAGACTGTACCTGGAAACCAAAGGCATAGACCTTTATCAATAGTTTCCCCAGTTTGAGGATTTCGTATGTTACGAAGATAAGCTTTTCTTGGTTCAAGCTTGGCAATATTTGTCATCTTCTCTATCGCTAATCTAGCATCAGTTCCTGATATTCTCACAACGGCAACACCACATTTTCCTTGACCTTAAATATCAAACTTAAAAAAATGTCTTTCGTTTGCCATAAATCATGAAATAAGTTGATAAAAGCATATTAACCAGAAGATAGAGCATAAATTGTTGATCCTCTTCTTGAAGCTTCATTTAAGAATGTTCTGTGTGCAATATTAAACTTTGGTAATAGATTGTAGCTTTTTATAAGCTGATGAATAGCCAACATTATTAGCACATTATATCTTTCATTTAAAATATTTCATTCAATGAGAATGAGACCTTATGATGTTTAGAAATAGAGAATTTTTATCTTCTAAATATTAAATATATAGACTTAATAAGATAAGACAGAAGTGCTTTTAAATTGAAAATGTGATCATCAAAAATTTATTTGATAAAATTAGATCTGATAAGACAAATAAGTATATGAACAAATCTAGATTTGCTATCAACTGCTAACTTAGATTCTAAATTTCATATAATATTTAATTTCTACATTGATTTAAAATACTTATTATTAAGCATACGAGTACTACTGAAGTACAACTATCCTAAGTTTCACTTAACAAAGTAAAATATAAAAATCAAACAAATAAATTTTATTTTCATAATATATTCAAATAATAAATAAAGGTTTTGTGTAAAAAATTAATAACGTTCAAAAATTAAAACCAACTATTGAAAAATTCATTGTCAAAAGATCAACGACAATTATAGTTATCGAAAACAAACAATAACGCAGACTTTGGTTAGGTTCCTATATACACAATCAGTCAGTGCGCGCTATGTGCACAATCTCATAATACGTTTACACGATAATGGTAGAGTGAGTAAAATATATGAAAAAACAAGACATGAATGAACCGAACCCCGAATCTAAAGTATATTGCGGCCATCAGCACGAATCGCAGCGCAGCGCAGAAATAAGAAAAGCCTAGCTCTCGGGAGGAGTCACTCGCAGTTCGCACTTTCGCAGAGCAACGCAGTCAATGTCAACAAGAAAATTGAAAACCCGCAAAGTCGGTGTAAGCGTAGTGTAAGTTTTGGCGTTTTCAATGTTGGATTTTTGGAACTTCGCCGCTCTTCTCCGTTGTCCCTTTCCTGATTACGGTCACCGGCTAATCCATCGCACGTCTCATTGTGCTTAATACATGCACAAACTCGCGATTAGACAGTATACAAACAGATAACCCCACCAGAAAGATAGATTTTGTGATACACTTTTATCTCTCCTGTACATTTCTGTCGCGGTGATAAGAATCGTGAATTTCTCTACGAGAGTCTATATACAAACCCAGTAGTTGTTAGTTAGACAGTAGAAGCTGTAGGAGGTGAGCAGCGAAGATAGAAGAAAGCTCTAGGAATGTGGAACTGCGTAGACTTAATCCTGACGAGTACCCTCCTGTGGCTCTACTTGCAGGCTGCCTGGATATTGCTAGTTAACATTTTATACCTGACAGTTCCATGGTTAATATGGGGTGCTATTATTATTCATCTTTTGATAAAGTTTGCCGCAAGAATTCCACCACCCAATGACAATATAGTAAAAAAAGTGCTTGGAGCTGATCCATTAAGCTTTGTTCAAAAAGAGGATGACATCTTTAAGATTGGTGAAAAGCAACAGCAGACTAATGATGATCAACAGTACTGTATGAGGGTTATAGCTCACAGAGGTGCTGGTTTGGATTTTCCAGAAAATAGTATGTCTGCTTTTCGTAATGTAAGTACTCTACATGTCTTTTGTTTTTTATTATTACCATAAACATGACATTTGAGTTTTGAAAGAAAACTTTTTATTTTAAGAGTCATGAAAAAGGCTGTGATGGAATAGAATTTGATTTAGCTCTTACAAAAGACAACATTCCCATCATATTCCATGATGTTACCATTGATCGACTGACTGGATTTAATGGTACTATAAAAGACATGACATGGGATGAACTAAAAGACTATGATATTTCAACTAATCATCCTCTTAAGTGTGTAGATATTTATTATTATGTATTTAAAATTTAAAAAAACATTGTGATTATTATTAATTTTATTATTTGAATTTTTTATAGGCCTAAATTCGAGCCTAATGGTGAGAGAATAGCACTATTCGAAAATGTTCTACAGGAAACTCTACAGAATGGTCAACGAATGTTTATTGACATAAAAGCAAAAGGCAACGAAGTAGTTAAAGTTGTTTTGGATGCTTTTAAGAAACATCCAGAGCTATATGAGAAAGCAGTTATATCCAGTTTTAATCCAGTTACTATCTATATGGTAATAAATTTCTAACAGTGTCTTATCAAGTCTATGTCCACTTTGAAGATTAACTTTTATGTATATCATAGATTAGAAGAAAAGATCCTAAAATTGTGGCAGGAGTTGCATGGAGGCCTCAATTTTTTTCTACAACTACTTACAATGGAATAGATGGACCAAGAGAACCCCGTTTCAACAATTTGTTCAAACAAATTTTAGCAGGGTTAGCTGATGTTGTTCATGATTGGGCCCTAGAACGAATTACTTATTATGTTCTTGGACTGTCCTTCATATTACTTCACAAAGATGTTATTAGTCCGTAAGTAATCATCTTTTTTATACTTTTTCACATTTTTTTTCTTCCAAGTGAAGCAACAAATTATAATTGTTCTTAGTTTAATTTTATGTTAGAAGTTTAAAAGTGTATGAAAACTTTTTTCTGGAGAACATTTGTCTTATCCTTTTTTTTTAAAGACATATTTGCTGGAATACTTCTATGGAAGTACCAACAGGTTCGTCACAAAGGTTACTATGCAATATTGAATTAACGATTAATGCTATTAAGGTTTTGAGATATTGATAATTAATCATTTTTATTTTATGATAGTCTTTATTGCAAATTACAGTTTTAAAGCTTTTATATTATGCATAACATTTTTATTATTATAATTAAAACTTTCACATAAAATGTATCAACAAAGATTAATTAAGCCTAGTTCCTTAGCAAAGTACCCTACTAACCTATTCATCGTTTTAACTCATTCTGCATGCAATAAATTATATAATTATTATAAGTAGATTTTGTGTGGATTTTACCAATAGCTAAAAATAGTTATTTTTCACATTAAATTATTTATTAGCCAAAGAGTGATAAAATATTTTTATCATGCTTTATCTTACAATAATATTATATATTTCAGTGAGGTCACTCGATTGTGGAATAAAAAAGGAATCCGAGTTTTTGCTTGGACAGTCAATTTACCATCTGAGAAAATACACTTTGCAAGAAATCTCAAAGTTTCATATTTAACTGACACTTTGCTTTCATAAAAAAATTGGAGCAATTACATAATATTAATGCGTACAAAGGAGCTTCCGAACAATTTTTGTATGTATAGTAAATATATTTAAAGAAGCTATTTATATAATTTAATATCTTTAGCAAAACAATTTACAAAAATATAAAAGGATTTGATGTCGTTAATTTATATATGAATAAGTATAAGTGTTTTTATAAGAAAGCAATTTCAGCACAACGTAAATGTGAACCATCTATCTACTTTATACAAGAAAAATAGCGAAATCACAATTTTTAACTAATAAAGTGATATATGTACATATATACAAATTTCTACAATGTAGGATCTTAAAAATATTCTCTTTATAATGAAAATAAAGATTCATCTAATAATAATATACTTAATACTTTTATTCATAATTTGTTTTTGCAACATCTGCAAATTTCTTATAAATTTGATATATTTCTGGGCACTTAATACTTTATTATTGTCAACTACATATAAAAATTCTTTCGATTTGCTCATACGATCGTCGTAAGTTTACCTTTGCGAGATTCCATACCTTCAATTAGACCAGTTAATAGATCTTCCATTTCCGTAGCAGCACGTTTCAGTTCGCAATTATTATCAGCACTAAATGTGTCTGTAAAAATTTTTTTTTTCATGTAAAAAATTCTTTGTAATCACCCTCAAATCGATGTTCAAAGATTGTAATTAAATTTTAAATAAAAAAGTTACCTTCAAGTAAACAGTCATTTGCTACCATATTTTGCAATCTATCCAAGATATCGTTGAGATCACCTTGAATATTTTGTAGGCTACTGTGCTCAGAGTGTTTATCAGTATGCTTTAGAGAAGGCAGTGCATTATCTCTGCTAATGCCTGATGAGTATGTAGAGCTATCTACGTCTATATTTTCACTTTCATTTGTCTTTCCTCTAGCTTTACTTGCACTTTCCCTTGAATTCAACCATTGAGAAAAACCACTATCATGAGAAGTAAAAGTTGTTCTGTGACCTAAAAATCAATTTTTAAGATTTTAGTTAAAAAAAAAAAAACTTTATAGTTAATTATACATATTTTTTTATTTTTTTTTTATTTTATACCTCCTATCCATGTACTTGGTTCAAGATGTGTACTATTGGTGGCATTAAAACTATTACCAGAAAACAATATTTCTCCACTTATTTTATTGCTTGAATTGCTATTAGCTATTGTATCATTGTTATCTAAAGCACTTGAATTTTCATAATCTGGACTATTCTGGTGAATGATAGGACTTAACTGAAATGCCATAGGTAAAGCTGATATTCTAGATATTGCAGGATGAACCATTGGTGTACTTTGAATAAGATTTAAATCGCGAGGTCCTTGTGTTCCTTGAGTAAATAAATAATTCTGTGAACATTTAATGAATTAGTAAAAGCTCATCTCATATGTATTGTTCTTCTGTTAATAAAACATACCTTTAAAATTTTCAAACGTTCAAGCTGTGATTCTATTGCAACTCTGTGATGTTGTAACTTGTGAACCCCACTACCAGTAATCTCTTTCAATTCTAACTGCAACTGTCTGTTTTCTTCTTCAAGGTGGCTTATGATACTTTGTAATTCTTTTTGTGGATCATTAAGTATTCGTCTCTTTATTGTACTTCTTACTGACATTGTATCAAAACTCTTGGTTTGTTCACTGAAAAAAAACGTTCGATTATTAAATATTTTATACAAATAAGTTTTATTAAATAACTTTGCAACAAAATGCTTACAGGTTGCCTCCTGCTAAGGAATCTTCTAAAGAACTATTTTCATTTCTTGTTGGGCATAATCGTAATTTGTTTCTAATGAGCTCAAGGAGTAGTTTTGTTATTTCCTTACTACTAGTCTAAAAATATTTTCAATTGTTATAAATCTCTATTTCCTTTATATTTCATATTATATATACAAGACATAAGTCATACCTTAATACAGTATTCACGAACAGGATGTTTTAATTTATGTTTACCAGATATTTTTCCATAAAGAAAACATGTTTGACACTGATTGTAACCAGTGCATTTTAAACAACAATATCTAGGCCCTCTTATTGGGGTAGTTTTACATGAAGAGCATTTAATATTATGAACAACTGAAAAATTATTTATATTTTTTGCTACAGTATGAATTAAATAATATTGTAAGATCTCTAAATCGTATACATACTTTGTTCAGCTGATTTAATACGATTAAGAGTTGTGATCCACATAAGTAAAGGAGGCTCATGCATAAGCCATGCTGCAAATTCTGCTTCAGACACTCCAAGACAGCCTTGAGTCTATAATAAAAAAATTATAATTTACAAAATCAGTTTTGTTTTCAAGGAAAACCAAAAGTCAATTAAAAATTTTGACATTTGTACTTATATATCTTGCTGATTAACATTTAAATAAAATTTCAAAACTACATAATTTAAATGTTGTTTAACAAGATATTTGAATACGACCTTCATCGCGGTTACTACCTCGCGTTCTGAATTTGTTTTTTATTATTATCGTTATAAACAAATAAAGCGGCGATTTTTGAACACAACAATTGAATTGACTTGTGATCCAAGTTGAATAAAATGAGTATCAATCAATATAATTACCACACTGAAACAGTTATCAATGCTTGTACGTATAAGATGATTTCCATATGCAACATTTTCACCTAACATTTCTGTTATCTTGCATATATTTGTTAATAGGGTGTTGAGTGCTACTCTGGATAAACAGGCGTTATGATCAGCTAGTTGATGAAATAAGTATCCATATTTCTCTTCTAAACGACCACAACTGATCAATGTTAAAGCTACTTTAACTGACAATACTGGAATATTATCATCTTCTTTCCTAATAAAAATATAAAAGGATAAATATAAAAAGGTTTATCAAAAGATAACAGGAAACAATATTTGTCACTTACTTATTGAATGTTTTAAAAATATAATTTAGTGTTAATTTTGTAGACTGATCTACATCAAAATTGACATTATTTTCTTTTTGAGCTGCAAAGTAAATATCAGAAAGAACATCTTCAATCTCGTGTATATCTAGGTTTACAGAATTTTCTGTAACTGACAATCTATGCCTTTCAAAAATTCCTGCTACTAATTCAACTTGCACATAATGCACTAAAACATAGTTTAATATTATCATCATTATAAATTTAAATAAAATGGCAAGTATCATTGCATATTAAGTAACTCACTATTTAAAGCTTTATGAAAAACCTGCATTTTAGATGCAGTTCTGTATGAAGCATACCGAATTGTATTGCACTCATTGATTGATTTCATAATTTCTTCCATAGTTGACATAACACTTGTTAGACTGAAAAAAAATTATTTGTATTAATAAAAAGCAAATTTTTTAATTCACTTGCAATTTTCAAAAAAAATCAACAACAGTTTACAAACAAAATATAGAAATTTAAATAACAGTCAAAAATAATATTACATTAATAGTAATAACAATTAAAAAAAAATCTTTATCTTTTCCTAACAAGCAATTGAATGACAAAAAAAATAAATAAATATAGATATTTATAATACAGAAAAATTCAAATACATCCCAAATAAAGAATCTTACTCAAGTATAGTAGATCGATTATTGAAACTTTTGTTACGATTGTTGACTGTATCTGAAAAAAAAAATTTAAACTGTAAAAACGGTCGCTACCTCGTTTATCAAAATAACACCAAGCAAGCTAATTATTTAACGGAATATTCATCGACCAACCAACAGGTATATATAATAACAAATAAACAAACACGTACCTTCTGCCATTTCAGAGTTGAAAATTAATATCTTTTTCCTCTTATAACAGCAAAATCTACACACAGAACCGCCCCACGCAAATCGTCATCCCATAGCGCACCTACGTCCAACGCACATCCTACGCCGACAGATAAAAATATCAAAACGAGTCACATTATAACTTTCCGCGAAGAAAAGGGTGCGTCGTGATGCATGTAATCCCTTTCGATGCCGATTAAACACTACACTCTTTTCTCGTAACGAAGAAGATGACGGCGCCGCAGATATCAGTACATTTTTGTAAACAATGCCGACGGCCGTTTTTACCGAACGACGTTTTTTAAAAAAGTACAATGGACGCCAGCGCTCACTCGCAGACGCGCAGGTATAAACATAACCTATAAATCCATCCCCCCTGCGTGTATGTTATACGTCTGATGGGGTGTAGTGGTTTGACGAGTCAGTACTATATATATAGTATCCATGCATAGTGTATATATGTATGCAAGTTGTATCGGCAGTGCAGTGGACTGGCGGGCGCGACTGCTGCTGCCACTCTGTTTCTACCGGCCGCAACGCAGGTGGTTGCATCGCATCAGGTGTGCGAAGTAACTGTTGCTATAGCTATATATTGCGCTTCCGCCTCTTTCTTCATTTTGTGTATAGAAGGTGGAAACCTTATGGTGCAGCCCGGCTTACCGCTTGAAAACGCAGTACCTAATAATGTATAGGAAATGTAGGACTCGCCGTATCGAGGTAATTGAACGTTAAGTTTTTCGATTTGGGTTAAGTAGTTCGATCGTTGTTGTTTATCGATCTCCATGACCTTTTTTTTCTTCTTTTTATATATATATATATATATATATATATATATTTATGAATCTTACGTTTAGGGTGCTTGTATAATTATACATAAATGGATGACGTAATTCGTATACGTACTGAAATAAATGTGCATTTCAAATGATAACACCTTAAAAAAAGTTTGGGTATCATAATAAACAAAAGCTTATCCGATTTTCAGAACACTCACTGTATGTACATACACATGTTTATGTACATCTACCAGACCTGAACGAAAACACGCGGAATCGGGCAAAGTTATGTTCAACGACTCCAATAAATGTCATGTCTGGGTGACATTTTGTGTTATTGTCTTCGTTTCTCTCTGTAACCAGACCGAGATTTACTTATTGATTTGCATTGTTCGTATCTTTTGTGTATACGTGCAATATGCAATTATTATTGTTACTCATAGTCTCACGAATTTAAAATTATGGTCAAATACTTACCCCACAATAAGTCAGGGTATTAACCTGATATATACCTACTATGTCAGCAACCTATATACACAGTCCAGTTGATGATCCTATCTATAATCTCCGCCTTTATTAGGTTTCAAAGATGGTTTCCTACCTCTTCAAAAGTAATGGAACCTTATAGTCCAGTAAAATTAGCTTTGAAATCGAAATGCTGAAATTTGCAGCTTAACGTACAGTAAAATGACCTGCACCAATCTGAAAGAGCGTTCAATTTTCATTGGAGTAGATTTTTTACTCAACTTCGATGAGTGCAAAGTTTCTAGATAATAAATAAAAGAGAAATTACCTAAATGCCCTAGTGGAAAAAAATATAATAAATTGTAATTAAACGTAATTTGATTTGTTAACTTTTTTTTACATTTTATTACATTTTATTACATATGTTATTTTACCACCTAATATAGTCAATATATTTATTTAATTATTAATTTTATAATAAAATGTAACAATGCATAAGAAATTGTAAGAAAAAATAAAAGAATGTAAGCAGAAGTAAGAAAATAACAAAGTCGCCATTTTCTTTTATAATATTACGCTTACAGACAATTTTTTACATTTTGTTATACTTTTTTTGTTACATTTGTCATTTCAATGAATAGATCCCCATGAAATTCTGAATCAATGGATTTGTCACAAATTGTAATAAAACGTAACAAAATGTGTAATAAAATCTAGCAAACTGCAATAAAACGTAAAAAAGATCCGAAATCCAACAAAAACATATAAAATGGTACGATTTGTTACATTTTCTTATATTTTATTACACTTTATTACATTTCTTATTTTCACTAGGGTGTAGAATATGGAGGGGGAGGCGCGATGCGTACAAGCCCTGTACCAGACGCGCAGACGACATATGTGCTTTCGCGCCTCCCCATCCTTTTCTATATTTAGGTAATTTCTTTTTTATGTATTATCTCGGAACTTTGCACTCATCGAAATCTAGTAAAAAAATCGATTCCAATGCAAAATTGAACGCTCTTTCGAATGTTGCAGATTATTTTACTGAACGTTAAGTCGTTTTCGAGATATAAGCAAAATTAATTTGTGCACACTGTTTTCGCATAGAACTCGTTGACCTAGGAAGCTGCAAATTTCAGAATCGTCTTCTTCCACCTCGATTTTCCTAAGAACCCAAATGCAGCCAATTTGGCGCATTTCGATTTCAAAGCTAATTTTACTGGACTATTATTGATAACCAGACGAACGACCACGGAAACTACATTATATTTATATAATATTATTTAAATTTCAATAAGGACTTACACTTTAGTGAACGAAATTGCAATTTTTTAGGTTCTATGACTTTATAATAATTACTAATTTTATGTAATTCATCACATGTGCGTGCGCCAAAAATGTTGCCAACACATTTTAGATCGTTTGTAATATTACAAAAATAAATAAAACATTTTGTATTTTGCTTAAATATATCCATTCAGATATAATTAAAAAAAATTTTTTAAATTAGCAAAGGGAACGAAATGAAAAGAGAGAAAATGTATGTGTAAATAATCATATGTTATCAAATCAATTAATAATATTTATTAAATATCTATATTATATGATCGCTCCCTACGAAGAGTAGCACTGTTCAAATTTCCCGTCATAAGTAGCACAACTCAAAATTTCCCGCAAAGAATAACACGACTCAAACTTTCTCACAACTTAAACAACAAATTTCTATACAAATTTCCTGATTTTCGCGAAACTGTCCCTAATAAACATTTTCAAATACTTACAATTTACGACGTTTTACCAAATTTAAAATTTTTTAAATCTGTTTTCACAGATACAATAATTTTTTACAAACATTTTCTTAAATTATTCACTTTTTTTAGAAACCTTCTAAAATGTCCGAAACCTTTTTAAACTTTGAGGTTTGTCTGTCTTTGTCCAAGATTTTTATAAACTTGACCAACTAAATAACCTACTAAAGACGTAAAATACTCGCATTTTAAGTAACATAAAGTCGCACGTTGTGCCACTCTTGACCGGATTTTCGAACTATGCTACTCTTCGCAGCAAATCGTGAGTGTGCTAGTTTTTGTTTTAAAATTTGAACTGTGCTAGTCTTTGTACGGAGCGACGATATGTTACATATAAAAAATTTTTATTTTTTTGCAAATTTACAAGCATCAGATATTGAATCTTTTTCTAAAATGTTCTAAAAAATGCTGTATTAATAAACAGTAATCACACTAATAAAAACGTAATTTTTAATACATTTACTTTTTCTTTGAAGCTTTCGTTTTCTTTTTTTTCACATGCTTCTTCATCTTAGATTTCCTGGTCTCAGCTTTCTGATCTTTGACTGCCTTTTTCCTCAGCTAAAATAAAATCAATATAATGAGTTAATTTTTGTTCATCTTTTTGATTGTATTTGTCTTTAGCAAAACGGGAATGCCTTGAGATTTTATACCTTTCGTTCCTCAGCCGTTTCATGCTTAGGACGAGCAGAATTTATAAATTTGGACTCTTTTTCACTTCCACTTTCATCTTCACTATCTTCTTCATCTGTACCCTCATAACTGCTACCATCTGATTCTTCATCACTTTCTTCGTCATATGAATCAGAACTTGTTTCTTTCTTACCTACTGTTTTGGTACCCTTATCTTTTTTTGATAAAATTTCAGGTACTAATGCAGGTTTCGATAAATCTGATTTTAAACCAACTAATTTTTTGTATACAAGATCACCTTTTCCAGCCTTAGCAAGACGGATGTCCCTTTCAATATCAATTACCTAAAGTGTGATTTAAATACATGAATTTTGATAAAAAAATTAAACTATATTTAATTTTAATAATTTAAGTTACTTCTGTAAGTCTTTGAGGTATGTAAGCATTTTTGAAGACTTCTTCTTCAATCTGTTGTTCTGGGTCAATGTCTGTGGATTTATTTTCCATCATTTTTGACATCTTATCTAGATATTCATCTATATTCTTTTCATTTACTGTTGGATCAGTAATAAAATCAAACAAGTCTTTTACAGACATTACGGCTACTTTATTTTTCTTGAAAAAATCTATAGATAAAAATAAAATATAAATATTAAAAAAGGTTAAAAAAAAATGTATGATATTTAATTTATATTACATTTAAAGACACATTATTTAAAATAATTCAGAAAAATAAGAGAAATTCAGATATAAAAGATTATTTGCAACATTGGTTGATAAATTTGTGTAATTTTATTAGTAAACGTTATCATACCTGTAATGTTAGTGCAGTCTTTTCTTAAAAATTCAAAAGCCATAGGATGATCTTGTTCGACAGATTGTGATACATCGATTATGACAAGAGACTCCTCGTGGTAGAGTATATTATATTCGCTTAAATCTGCATGAACCAACTTGCATTTGTTATAAAGCTTCCACATTATTACAACACATTCTCTATAAAGTTTTCTTGGCTGTGAAGAAACAAGTAATGCATCTTTTAATTTTGGAGATGGCCAACCTTTTACACCTATAAAGTCCATCAATAAAACATGGCTCTTCAACATTATAGCCTTAGGTGCTTTAATTCCTCCTTGCTGTAAACGATTTAAATTTCTCATTTCCTTTTCTGCCCATGTACGGACCATTTTTCTTGGATTACTACGACAATAGCCATGTCGAAATCGAAATTCTCCAGTCACATACTTGTCTCTGTCTTTGAAAACTAATATAGAAGTTTTGTAAATTTTGATTGCAAATTCTATACCAGTCTTTGATCTTGCATGATAGACATTGGCTTCTTTACCCGTAGAAATGCAACCATTGATTTCATCTATAATACCTTTATTTAGCATTTTAAATAAAATTATTCTAGTACGAGGATCCATTACTTGTTCAGCAGTGGCACGATCACTTTTATCTTTCACTCTCATCCTGTCATTGTCCATACTTCTAGTTTTTTCATTAAGCATATTTTTCACATTTTGACTCAATTTAGGTCCTGCATAATCATCTACATTTATTTTATTTGCGTATCTTCTAAAAAGCTTATCAGATGGTTGAAAAGTAGTAACTTTAGAAGAACTTCCTTGATGATTTGTAGTTTGTGAATTTGCTTTAAACCTATGTTTGTGTCCAGCGCCTTCATCTTCACTGTCCCAGTCATAATCATCATACTCGTTATCCAGCACATCTTCAGTTTCATCTTCATTTGTTAAATTTATTTCATTTAATTCCTCACATAGATTATTGTGAAAAATTGGTGCACCTTCTAATGTATTTGGCCTGTTATAAAAGAAATGGTGTTATTCAATGATTTGATTGATACCTTTATTTATCAAAAGCTGGTTTGAATTGATTATTACAACTATTTTCAAATATAAAATACATGTCAACTTTTTGCTTTGTAATTTGAAAACGAAAAGTTACTTTATTATGTTAATTGATTGACTGATCCATCTACAAAGTCAAAATTGATTAAATAACCAACCAAAAAGTATAAAGTACTCGTTTTATTTTCTATCTATGTAAGCATATGTCAAATTATTAAAATCGAAAAAATCATAAACTGCTCTTATTAGTACTAAATTAGAAAAATATAAAATTTTTCGGCGACATCAATAATTTGCTAGGCACAAAAAAGCAAAGTACGACTATATAGCACGTGAGTGAAACAACCAAGTTTCGAATGGCAACCCCTGAAACATAATGTCAATAATCGAAGAATCTTACCGAGTATCATTTTCATCAGCATCACTGAATTGACCTTCTTCAATCTCCATTGTTGGTATAGGTCAAATGACCTGTAAATGTTTCAACAATTTTTCGTCAGACAGTGTTGTCTAGTTTATTGGCACTGTTATTTCGAGGTTATGGCTCCGAACGGGCAGTGAGCACATGTATGTATACAAACTCAAACGCGCTTCGCGCATGCTTTGTATATATATATATATATATATATATATATATATATATATATATAT
>QLSS01000002.1:7806307-7824609 GCA_024372645.1 Trichomalopsis sarcophagae
CCCTCTCTCTCTCTCTCTCTCTCTCTCTCTCTCTCTCTATCTATCTCTCTCTCTCTCTCCCTCTCCCTCTCGTCCACATCGATATCAAAGTGGGAGCGCGAGAAAGAGAACGAGCATGAGCCTGCGCGCCTCAAACAGGAGCGAGAGAGACAGATGGAGTTTCTGTCTCGACTCGCGCTGGCTCGGCAGTCCCTAGTCCACGCGCGCCATTGCATCCGCGCGCGCGTGTCTCTGTGCTGCGCTCGGTTTGAAAACGTTTTTTAAACCGAGAGAGACAGAGAGCTACAGACACGCGTGTCGTAAATACATATACATTTATATAGCCGCGACGCTCGAGCCACCAAGGTGGGAGAAGTAAATAAACACTTTTTATATTGCTAAAATCACCGGTCACTGCCCTTGTTCGGATCAGTTTTTCATCCGCCTGCATAGGGTCAGGGACGGAGAAAACGGTGGCCACGCGGGCCCCGACCGATTTTACCAGCTGATACAGCTGAGCGCTGACCAGGGATTGGCTGACAGCTACAACAGACTTTTCTTAGGTATTTTGTTGTTTATTTATTATATGATGATCTACTTCAACTTTTTACATAAACTTTGGTTTTTATCAAACTTTATTATTATATAACTACGTTAAGGTAAATGTACGGCTGGAAAATTCAGGAATTTAATTCTTTATGTGAATCAACTGGTATGCTATAAAAGATCTACTGGGATCTCAAACCGATAATCCTGTATTTATTCGAAATGCATTCCTTTCTCTTTTTTGCAATATTATGACGTTTTAGTACTAATATAGTGTCATACATTAGGTATATGTCTAAAATTCATTGATTAACTTTTAACATATAGTCTATCAACTATTAGACGCATGCAACTTTAAACCGCAATAATTACCGTTAAGGGAAAAACGGGTATAGATTTTCTTGAGTTTTAGTCCTCAGCGTATAAAATGGCTGGGAGGTGAAATGCACTTCTATTATTTCGAGATCTCCGGCTTTATGAGTGAAGCGCCCTCTACATTCGTTCAGTCAAGCCTTGCTCTAGTCAATGTTCTCAACATTTTTTCAGTAAACATTGTTTATTGTTGCACATTTTTTTAATGAGGAATTGACACGTGTAATCATCTGTGAACATTTGCAAAGTCACTGCAACAGGTTCTGCAAAACATGCAGTCAAGCACCTTTGGCCAAGAAGCTGCATCACTATACTAACTAAAAATTGAATCGTTTTCGATTTCCTTTATTAGAGATCACGAACCACACTATGATAATCAAATATTTTTCCACAAATATCATATACATGTTACATAATGCGGGTAATATGATATATCCTCATAACTGACTCTCCCGAATGCATGTAAAACCTAACTTGTAATGTATTTGATATTGTACAGTTGTGTATGCATTGTGTAGATGGATACATCCATTATATGATACTAAGCAATCAAACACACTACTACATTCAGAATTTATTATAGAGGTATAAGTACAAAAGTTTATTGATTATCATTCAAATTATAATAATAAATATACATACGTTGTCATCGATATTTTACTATAATTTTTTGTAATGATTTGTTTAGCTTACTTCTAATTTTGTCTACGGCCACGTTGTAGTGTTACTTTTTCTTGTTGGCCCCACCCTCCCCCCACCTGGGCTTGGCCTGACTCGCAGTGACCCCTTATGTGTAGCAAAGAAAGCAAAATTTTACTTTGATTATATTTAGTTTTTAAGGTCAATCTAATTGTTAAAATGATTATTTTTTAAACAATCACTATTAAATAACAGTTGTCATAGTTTCAAGTCAGCTAAATTCAAAAGTTAATCTGCTAAAATTACAGTTGAATGATTATGTTGATTAAATTGAACATAACCTCATATTGTTGAGCTTAGTAGACTTAGTAAATTACTAAGTTGAATATCGGCAAACTTGATGGGAGGATAAATATTCATGTATAACACACTATTTCTCAAAATGTTTGGATTGAAAATTTAAATAAATTCAAAAATACTTATTAGTATAAAGAAATCTTGAGTTAATTGTTACTGAATACAATTTAATGAACAAAAAATATCGTACATCCTATATTGGGGTTATTCAATCGACGTAGAATTTGAGAATTTATATTTTGTCATATATTTTGTAAAAAACAATTTTGTAGATGATAATTAATTTAATGTTGTAATTTGTTATATTAAACAAGTAAATGAACAACATTTGCGCGTATCAGATACGTGTCACTTGTGGGACTTAACAAAAACAACATGGCCGCTGACGTACTTTGTCGTATTTAACTCCAATGAAAACCTGTTCATTCTTAGCGTTGCAGGTTATCTTTGACCTTCCGCGCAGTGAAAATATTAATCGCAATTAGATTTTCGGTATAAATAGACACGAGAAACCCGATAAACTAGCAAATTTCGACTTTCAAGTTTAACGGTCAAAAAATATTTTTTTAAATGAAAATCAATATGCGGAGAAGTGCTGCCAATGAGCATATATATATATATATATATATATATATATATATATATATATATATGCCTATGTATATAGGTTTAACATAGCTATAGGTTGAGTACCGCTGAAGTTCACGCGCATGCTCTGAAACTTGCTTGACTCGGCGTGTTCGCGTGTCCCCCACTACGTGGCTACGGTTAACGTTTTCGCGTTGAAGGCAACCCCACTTCTTTTTATGTTGGCTCTGATTTTGTATTTCCATTGTTTTAATAAATTAACCGCAAGGAAATATTTTCTTGATTTCTTAATTTTCAAATCAACTTTATTTCTTGATACTCAAATAAAAGTAACTAGTTGATTTAAATATCGAATTAAATATGTAGTATTTGATATATACTGATTGAAAAATATAAAATAAAAATTTTGCAATTTTTTAAATATTTATGTATACTTGTATTGATATACTATCAACATAAAAGTAAAAGAATTACGAACTGCAGGTTCATCGGTAGATCACGTTATTGATTTTCGATCATGTTCTGCTAATCAATTAAAATATTGCGTTATTAATGTGTAGATTATGTTTATTTTGTTTTGACAGTTCTCACCAAACTAACAAACTATAACTGTATCTCATACATGCATATAAAAAATAAGTATCATACATCAATTCGAGAATTTAAATTTGTATGATTAATTAGCTATTTCATATTTTATATTATATTTTTAAGTTTAGTTCATAAAGTTTTTGTATAGTTATGTAATATAAAATATTTGTATAAATAACACTAGAAAAATTTCATATGAAAGCGTTTATTAATCCTGAACTAATCTTATCGAATAATCGTTCTAAATTGTCTAATATATCGGTATAAATGAAAGTAAAAATATTGTAATGAGTTTTGTTTTTTATAGTTGCATTAATTATTTCGAATGTATTATCATTAAAACTTTGATCACTTTTAACCTAAATAATATATATTATATTCAATAACTCAACCATTAACAATATTCTTTACATGAATATTCTATTTCGTATAGCGTAGAAAAAAAAGTTGTATAACGCATAGTGTTTAAACCAAATAATTTTGGTTATTCACAGAATGCAAAGATTAAGTATTGAGCGAAACTAATGGAGTCGCTGCAACATTTTTAACATCCCTTATGACAATGGATGCAGTCAAAATAGACGCACTGCCTACAAATAAGTCTTTAATTAGTAGTAAAGTACCAGATACAACTGATATTTCAAAGGAAAAAGATGATGATATCTTATTTGTTGATGATATCGATGAAGACGATGATAATGAACAGATCCGTTTAAGACTTTCGGATGATGAAGAAGTTGAACAAGATATTACTTCAAGGCATGGCGAAAGTCAACAAACAAACTTAGATAACATAATAAATGGTAAGGAATAAAAATAAATTAGAAGCGTGTTGAGAGTAACTGGTTCGCTTGTATGTGATATGAACATACGATTCATATTCACTCATCGAATGCGACATAACCTATCCCTTTTACTTTTGTCTCAAATGTATGCCACAATGGCAATTATTTGTTTATTTGCCGCTATTTAATTCACAAAAGATTCTAAGTAATCATGGTAACAAAGTAGGTATTTCTAAAATACGGTTACAAAACAAAAAATCAGTAAACCAATTTTAAAAAAAAGATTTTTAATGTTTATTTCACTCGCTTTTGAGGTACTATCGTGTGTATGTTGTTTCCGTGGCTTTTTACGCTGATTGCTTATTGATTTTTGAGAAAAAAAAATCATATAAAAACTGTCATGCATGGAGTCACAACTAACAACTGGTTTATCTGAACGTTATAAATTTAGAATATAAAGATTTCAAATTTGTATCTCAACACAAAATATGAGAAGCGACAAAAAAATTGAAGATTTTAAAAAGTGCATGCATTTTTGAAGCTGTCCGAGTAGAAGCGTTAAAGATTTTTTTTTAATTTTTAGAATCAATGCGCTTATATATAATCATATACACTCCGACGTGTTTAATTATGCATAATATAAGAGGGCGTCAATAATAAAAATGCTTTATTTCTTTGTAACTAACAATTTTGAAGGTATAAAGGTTGCTAGGTAATATCGAGTTATTATGCGCTATAATGTTTAAGATAATAAATTATTTCTTCTTTTGAAAATAAGGAGAATGAGAATTTCACTTCGAATTTCAGTGCAAAAGATCCGTATAACTGAGTTAGTCTTTTGTCTACAATCTCGTTTACTCAATTTTAGAGTTGTTAAATAAAAGTCAATCACACGCACTGTTTCCAAAAAATTTTAAATATTTGAGGGTATTTCAACCATCAAAATTATAGTCATACCATCATTTTAAAACGTACGAGTGTATATTATAGAGCGTCATAAAACTCACAAGGAAAGCTACCGGGCTCTAGGTAAGGAATTTTAATAAGAATTTTAGGGATGATTTTTGTTTCCTTAACATAAAAAAA
Source organism: Trichomalopsis sarcophagae (assembly GCA_024372645.1). Classification (NCBI taxonomy): domain Eukaryota; kingdom Metazoa; phylum Arthropoda; class Insecta; order Hymenoptera; family Pteromalidae; genus Trichomalopsis; species Trichomalopsis sarcophagae. Next base: position 7,811,251 of record QLSS01000002.1, read on the forward strand.
AACACTTGTAATACGATCTTATAGTTCTTTATTCGTGAGTAATTGTCAATTTCAGTCAAAATCTGCAAAAAGGCTAGGTCAATTGAAGCGAGTGCAACTTTTGAGGTATAATTCCTATACAATCTTATATAAAATAAACTTTTATAGCACTGCCTGCCCTAAGTTCGCTGTATGTCACAACTATCCGTGACATAGCGGACTTAGGGCAGGCAGACTCTATAAAATAGTATACGATATTTGTGACTCAAATACACGCCGTGCAATGATCGGCTATTTAGGTCACACGTATCGTAATATACTAATTTCATTTTTCTTCGTATTGAACATTCGATAAATTTTTAATTAGCGATATCTTTTGAAAAAATGTGTATTTCGAATTTTGAAGTCACAGCAATTTGATGGAAATTTTCCGTACTTTGAATTTATTTTATATTGGATAGTATAAAGATTAAGCTTTAAAAGTTACACTCGTTGTAATTACCTCGGTTTTTGACCAAAACGCTTTAATCCAATCAACACCTTAACCATCAACATAGTTAATTATGTTCTATTCTAGCTTCTTATATAATACTATATTATAGAACTAATAATGTAATTATTACATCATAAATTATGAAATATTTTAAAAATAATTATAACTACATATTGAGTATATTACTAATATGCATGAATTCACATTTTAGTTATATTTCTCAAACAGCATTTATTTGACTTTGGAATTATTTAGTATAGTAATAGTTTATAATCTTTACTTCTATAAAGGTGCATACAATAAAAAATTACTTTTACTTTTACTTCTAATTATATGATTAAAAGTTATTATATAATTTTTCTACTTTACCTGTTTTTCTAAAGTAAAAGCGTATCTATTACTTACTTACTATTCATATAAAAAATATCAAGTTTAGTGTGTCGTATATTTAAAAAAAAATATGAATCAGGCTTAAAGTCAATCTTAGAATTATGGGTCTATATATTGTTGCTCTTTACAAAAACTAGCCCAGTTCAAATTTTCTAACAAAAACTTTGAAAGTCAAAAATTGCCGCGAAGAGTAGCACAACTCAAGAATTAATCCACGATTTAAGTATATTAAGTTGTGCTATTATTCGTTAAAAAATGCGCGAGTTGTGCTAGTCTTACGGCAAATTTTGAGTCGTGCTACTTAGTCTAGCGTGCGTTAAATGAGTTGTACTACACTTGGTGGAAATTTTTAACTGTGCTATAATCTTATATACTATGTATGTATTAATCATTATTTAATATATGCATATTATGTAGTATGAATATTTTGAAAACCTCAAATGTCCATTTCTACAAACACTGCTGAGATTTCGGTTACTCGTTCGCTAGTCATAAATTGGGCATTTTAAGAAAAAATTGAGAATGACGTATGGAAAACCGAAAATAAAATCTTTCACAATAATACCATGTATTTTTAAATAACTTAATAATTATATAAGCAATTATTTCCATTATTAAAGTACTTGAATTATTGCATTTAGATATAGTGTACTTTAGCCGTATAGGTATTGTGGTTCCTCTTTTTTTTCGACGAACCGTTAGTTAAATCGCAGTGGCGCGCGAAATAGCTTCTCTTCTTCTGTGATATTGTAAATATTCGTTAAGAAATAAGTCTTTTATGTAAATAAAACTATAGTTTCTAGCTAAATTTTATCTTTGGTAAATTTCTTTTACATTTGTTTACATAAAAGTAGTTTTATAACTTGTAAAATTAGGTGTGCATACGTGATTTGAATAGTGTATAGGTTATGTTCTTGTAGCGTGATATTTGTTATGAACTCGCCAAATGTGTTTAACCATATAAGCATTGATTAAGTTTTTTCTCATATTTTGTAATGAATGTTACTCATATTTGAACTAATTAAATTTTTTTTTAGGCTAATCAATTATAAAGTAAAAGATTTTGTATGTGATGACTAAATTTATTCTAAATAAAAGTTCTTAATCGTTTGTTATAATCATAAAGTTCTCAACTGCAAATAATTAATGAGATATAATTGCTTATTATATTGTGTATAACAAAATGATTACGATCATAAGTACAAAATCATACTAACTAAATAGATATAAGGATCGAGTAATCAGTTTATAATGCTCAATTACATTTAATGTGATAATTTAAAAGTATAATATAAACACAGCCACAATTAAACTACCATTCAATACATATTTTATACAAGCAAAACTTTTTTACCAAATCTGATCATAACATTCTTGTTTTTATGATTATAGATCTCGAGTTCGATGTGCATATAGCTGTTGCTTCAAAGAATTCATCGAAACATCTTTATAAAGACTTGCTAAACAATAAAAAATCAACAAAAACACAAGAAGATAAAACTAGATTAGCTGAAGAAGAAGATAGTTCTGGAAACAGTAGTTTGGATGAGAGATCAATAAATGAAACAATTGATGGTATAAATGAAGAAGAGTCTACAATGAGTGGAAATGATAGAGTACCACCTCTAATTCATAATTCTCCTAAGTATTGGTCAAATAATTTTGATAATCGATGGAAAGGTGCAAATAACCAACCTCGAGGTCGGCATAGTTTTCCCCATCGAAATTCTAATGACTGGTACAATAAACAGCATTCACATAAAGATAAGTTCAATAATAAAAACAATTTTGGTAATTATAACAATCATTTTAATAGGGTAAGAAATAGTACCGGAGGAAGTTATAAAGGTCATTCTCGAGAAAACTATGATAGAGATTCTAGAAGAAATGATGGTAATGAATCACCTAAATTGAAGAATAAGATATCTAGTTCAGAAGGTACAAATCATTCCATACAAGAAAATGGTGTTGACAATGATTTACAATCAAAAGAAAATGATTCTTTTGTGCGTAATGACAAATCGACTAATGAAAATTTAAAACCAAATAACAAAGAAACTGAAAACTCTGAAGTAAAATCTGATTTAAAAAAGAACCAGCAAGAACCTGATGAATCAAAAACATCAGCTGAAGAAATATGTGTAATAAACAATGGTAAAAGTGATGATAAGATTTTGAAAAATAATGTAGAAGAAAATTGCGTAACAGAAAAATCAGCTGACACTAAAAGCAATAGCGATGGTGCTCTATCTTCAACTCAAGAATGTGATACGTCAATGACGGAAGTTAAAATTGTGACAGGTGAGTTACATAAAGAAAAAGAAGATAAAGATGGTAAAAACAAGTATAGTTCGTCAGGAACAGAAAAAGATATGAAAGACGCTGAAAATATGTTCGATGTAGCCAAATTGGTGGACAGTGAAGTATTTGATAAAACATCACATGATAATGATATTTCAGAAAAAGATAAATGTGAGAATTCGATGGAAGTAGATGGTAATAATGAAAATTTGTATAGTATTAGGGATGAAAATAGTCGTAATAGTACAATGAGTACTTTACCTGGCAATTCCAAAGACATTGGTGCAAAAGATAATAAAAATACCGACACAAATATTGGTGGAAACCTGAAAAATGAAATAAAAGTTAAAGATGATAGCATGAAGCAGAAAGAAAACGGTACAAATGAGAACAGTGATCAGAAATTAAATGATAATGCTAACTTTGATTCAGATTCAAATCATTCGATAGAAATCCCTGAATTAGACAGTAAAGGTAGTCAAGTTAAAAATAGTAATAATATTACTGAATTAATGGAAATTGATGGCGAATCTTCTAATTCCCTTTCAATGACAATTGCAGAAAGTAGAGATTCAGAATCAAATGTTCCACAGCCTTCATTAGACAACGTTGAAAACAATTTTTTACAAAGGTCTCCATTGCAGACTGCTGATGATAGCCATAAACCAGAAAAAACTGAGAAATCTATGGAACTAGATAAAAAAGTAGAAGATGATATCCAAACTGTAGGAAGAGATGCATTCAGTTCACCTGACATCACTGATGAACAAGAAAACTTGAATGTCGAAGAGGTTGATTTAGCAGATGATGAGTCAGAAAGTGCGACTGCTTACTCAAAAGAAGATGGTAATGATAGTTCACAAGCCAGTATTGATATTACAGAGAGCACATCCTCAGACAATCATAAAGATACATCACTAACAGTTCCTATTACCACTGTAGATAAGGATACGGTCGACGAAAGTAATGAGAGCGGACGTGCGGTTGTTCACAAAAGACGACGTAGGAAAAGATTGAGTGGCATCATCTATCACGAAGTACCACCAAGCGACGTCTTAACTGGTAAGTAATTCACTATAAAAAATTCAACTTTGTATTTCCCAGTCGAAATATTTCTGAGTTACCCTTGATTGGTGCGTGTAGAAAATTTCTTCTAAGTACCCAAAAATAATGCGACTGTTTTATTACTTTCATAGTAAAACGTGATTGTAATTACAACAATATGATATGATAATATACTCAAATTTCACTGTCACGTGACTGTCATGGCGTCTGAGTTTGTGTAAAAAAAAAAAAATATATATATATATATATATTGGTTGCATATCTATTTCGACAGTTACATATTAACTTAAAAATCGTGCATACAAATACGTATTAATTTAATTAGTTAACAAAATGTACTTAATTTTTATCCCCGAATAACTACGCACTAAATTTTACACAAATGAAGATGCATTGTGATTTCAGTCCGTGTTTCAGTCATGTATGTATTATGTATTTCAATAAATAGTCACATTTTTACTGACCTTTGTGTTTTACGGGTAAAGGGAGATAATCACATAACCTAAAAGTTTCCCGAAATGCACCGTCTTACTTCGTAATTTTCTTCCTATAATATGCAATTAATTTTTGGGTAACTATTGCACTATTCATCCTGTCACCATATCGAATATATATAAACTATCCATAAACAAATTGATCGTCATCTATCTACATAACCCATCATTTGTTTGACTTCCAAACGCGAAAATCCTCACTCGCAGAGCTAATCTTATCAAAAGTTCCCTAAAATGTCAGAAACATCTTCATGGCATTAACCCAACCAACTTCTCCTAAAAAGAGATGATCGACGAATTTTTCAACTCTGTGAAATTGTTGATAGAAAATGGAGTTCGCCAGAAGCGTCGCTCAGCTCGCAATGCTGAGGAGATGATCCGAAAGGAGATCATGAAGAACGACGAGGAGGACGAGGATTCGGACGAAAAGGCAAGTCGGATGGTGTCGGTACAGTACAAAATCAAGCCGAATAGCACTAGTCTTCAGCCACAGTCACCGTCGTCACTCAAGCGATCCTTTGAGGACGCAGATAGCGCCATCGAGTCACTCACTCTCAAGAAGATCAGGTCGTCTTCTGAGGTTGTGGTCACACCTATTGTAAAGTCGCCTGACAAGGAGAAGAAGGAGTTAACGCCCAAGAGCAAGGAGAGTATTGCCGAGACTCGAGACTTGGTCAGAAAGATATCGCAGGAGGATATCAGGGGCAAACTTCAGAGGATGACACCAGAGGTATAAATTTACGACTATTCGCGTTTTTGTATAAGGTTTGCTTGTAGACAAAGAGGATTGAAAACTTTTCGGATTGGTTATTGATAAAAAAAATAAGCACTTACTAATTCGCGCGCATTACACGCACTCGGCGATTTGGACTTTTCATTCTGTCAAACACGAGTCTTCCGAGTACCCGAAAGACGTATTGAACCACTTTCTTATATGCTTATTACCGGGCCGTCAGCATATACGTAATTCACCCAAATAACTTGCATAACGATGGTACTTTTACACCTGAAGTTACCAAGTATTTTGAAGCATTATTATATAATTATAAACTACGAATTTTATTTAATCAAACAGGACATGGAAGCTCTATTGATTCAAAAAATCGTCGAATGCATAACAATACGCGGTGAAATGGGAAAGCTTCGAGAACAAGCGCGCGCGTCGAAGAGAAACCAGGAAGCCACGAGACTCAAGTGTCAGCAACTTCAGAAACAAGTCGAAGGATTCGAGATGGTTTTAAGGCGTTTTACATTCGATAAGAATAGTAATAGCGACAAATACTTACCGCCTATCAAAATCAACAGGTCCGTCGGTCTTCAAGTGAACTTCTTATCGGTGAGTAATTATAGTTAATTTTTGTCCAAATAAAGCTGACTGTAAATACGTTCAGCTGCCAAGTTTATTGTTAATCTTCAGTTTTAACCTTCGATCGTGTCACTGTATTGCGCTCATGATCCACTGTAAAAAATGATTTTTTAAAATCACTAAAATGTAGTAAAATTACATGAGGTTCCAACCCTTCGTATAGCAATTTTGCTACAATCAGCTACGTAAAATTACAAAAATCTAGCAATTTTATTATCCTTGTAAAATTGCTTCAGCGTAGGTCGGATTAGTTTACTACTCTTAACGTAGTAATTTTACAGGGGTGAGATTCTCGCGTTCAGGATGAAAATACTACCGTCGTTGTAAAATTACTATATAGGACCGTTTGGTTTACTACTGGGTTAGTAATATTACGAAACAATTTTTTATTTTACAGTGTAGTTACTAAGATTCGTTTAGCGATTTCTGTAAGATTGAAAACAAACAAAGAGCTTGTAATATCCGTGAGCTCTTATACCTGTCAAGCTCTAGTTTTTTCCTATTTTCCTATTTTTCATATCATAATAATATCGCTTTGTATAAGGAAACGTTCGAGAAACCGTGTCAATCTTATGAATAATATTAAAGTTAAATTAGCGAGGTTTTATAATTTTCAAAGGAACAACCCCTGAATTCGCGATAGTTTTGTGTTCGAAAATTCGTTTGAAGGTTCTTCGTATTCGACTTCTTTTGTTTTTGTAGAGAATTATTGTAAGCAACCACGTTTTATAAACAAAAGAAAAGTCTGACACAGAAGTTACTAAATTTCTAAGCTTGATACATTTTTAATCTTAACAACCTGAACTAATTGTCGTATAATAATTAACCTTTCAGCAGGAGAGCGGCATACAAAACCTAAAACAGATCGCTGCATCGAAAGGGGCACATGGATCGAACACCTCCAACGTCAGTATCACGAATCCAAACGTTACTACCTCCGTCGTCAGTAAGCCCAATCCTTCGATAGTGCAGGATAATCGCCTGCAGAATCAGAGTCCGCGTAAAATGCTGAAAACGAGGTCACCGAGAAGGCCAGAAGTCGGTACCATCGTCCACACTGGTCCCGTTGTGAGTACGGCGACACCCACTGCCCTGGTTATGGGTAAACCGGTCAACGCAGAGCCTAAACGCACCATTACCCTACAGAACGGTGCTAATATCGTACAGCTCATGCCACCCGGACAGCAACAGACTGTTGTTGTTAACTCAACTGTTGGTGGACCTAGTAATGGGGGCTCAAACAACCGGCAAACCAATTTGACCATACAGAGGACGACTTCTGCCACACCAACGGTTACCAAGGCCAGTGATCTTATCGATCTGACTGATGAAGAGGATAAGACTAAAAGTGAGTTTATTATTAATGCTTATTTTTGCCATGATACTTTTTATTTACATAGGATATACATGTATTTTTTCATAAAAAAAAGTAGATGTAGACGTTGTAATTTTAAAGAAAAATTTTTTCCAGCTTCTGTGGTTACTCCTATTACAACCATAAATTCAAGGTTGCCTCGAGTGATACATACCGTCCCGAGCAGCGTTGCGATAACAAACGCAACCAACCTTCGGCTTGTGCAAACCGGTTCTCCCATGTCCCAAACTGCCATAGTTGTAAGTCTCTTTTTCTATGACCGATATCTCGCATTTTTGCAATATAAATAAAAGCTATAATTTGTCATTTTGTTGTAACTTTAGAGTAACAACGCTCCAAGATTAGCCTACGTAATGCAGGGAAGTGTAAATGGTGGAACTAGGCAACTAGTATTAACGAGTACGAACCCGGTAAGCTTATTTTTGAGGTCTATTGGCACTTCAACGATACCGCAGCGCCAAAAAGCCCATGCTAATTTCCATAAAGTGGCGAGTTTTCGAAGCTGAGCAACACCCGATTTTAATATATATAGATATAATGCACACTTAAATCGGGTCTTGCTCAGCTTTAAAAACTCACCACCTTATGAAAATTAACATTGGCTTTTTGGCGCTGCAGTATTGTTGAATTGCTAATAATATTAAATAATTGATTTAATTTTTATTTATTGTTCTTCATGTAACGATTTTAATTGCAGATAAGACCAGTTACCAGTGTTCCCACAAGAAACATTTCGACGATTAGTTACAAAACAGGTAAATTTGGAATATGAATATTTATTATTGTATCTCGTTTACCATTTATTATTTCGAAAGAAAGATTAAACGTGAATTTTGTTATTTTTAGGTGTGCCAACATTGACTAACGGAACGGTCAGAGTGTTAACAACCCAAGCTCCTACTGCAGTGCAGGTGCCAAGGGTGAGGATTGCTCAAGAATGATAAGCTAATAACCAAAAATGTTTACTCGTCTAATATTTTTATCATTTTGTTTCATTATAGCATCCCGCACCATTGCCAGAAACCCCGTCGCCGGAATCGAATCCACTATGGAAATTACCACCGCCCGCTCCATCGTTAAAAATCTCTAAAGTGGCGACTGGTATGTATTAAAGGCATTGATTGTATAAAAGCGAATATTTTTACTCTTAGATTATGGAATTGTTAAGTAGTAACAAATTATTTAATATATTATAGGCATAGTATTGTCATGGAACATGACTTTAACTGATAAGTTTGCGGAAATAGTTAGTTATCAATTATACGCTTATCAAGAGGTCACAGGAACCAATCCCAATGCAGCTCTTTGGAAGAAAGTCGGCGATGTCCGAGCGTTGCCGCTTCCCATGGCTTGTACTTTAACTCAGGTAACGCATAATATTTTTATTTTCATAATTATGCACACACACTGCTATATTTTTATTTATTTAAAATTCTATTTAAATATTTTTTTAGTTTACAGAAGGAAATAATTATTACTTTGCTGTAAGAGCCGTCGATGTACATTCCAGATTTGGACAATACAGCAAACCCGGAAATATTTCTCTCTAAGCAAAAGAGAATAAAAATTATTGAGGTGAAATGTCGCCTGATTTTCGACGCTCTAACCTAACGTTAATTTGGTTTTTACCGCGCGTTTCAATACAAAAGGTCTACTTTTACCAAAATTCTGTAATATAGTTGCGGACTCGATAAACAAATTTTGCTCGATAAACTACTGCTGCGTTTTTCATAAATACATACGTAATATAAAAATATTCCAATTTTTTAATGGGTTTTACTTTTTGAAAAAATGTATGTGAACGAAATTTTAAGTTAGTTTGACCAAGTGTTCCTTTTATTTTTATCAAGAAAAAACGTCGAAAGATTTTAAATTTGACATGTCGTTAAATTAATTGTACGAAGTGTTAAAAAAATTTGCAATGTCAATAATTACAGGAGAAATTCAAAAGTACTTGCGTTGTATTTCACTGCCTTCAATTATTTCATGAAACAAGCCAGAAAATTCTTATGATGACTTTTGACTGTCTATTTCAGTAAATATCATCTTTTATGTAATTATAACTATTATTATTTGTAAGCTCTTATTTATTTGTTATGTGAATTATGTAAAAAAAAGTATGAGCTATAAACGAGCTTGGTGATAAAAAAGAAAAACTTCAATTAAAAATAATCTCAATTAAGTTGAAGTTAACTAATGAAAATAGGTACTTTTGTATACAACCGTTAGACAAATTTATATTAAAAACCTAAATAAGTTATGATGTACGGCTTAAGAGTTTCAAAATTTTCTGTAAAAGAATTTAATGTATAAATGATGATATTAGGTCAAAGGGGAAAAGTTAAGTAAGTTTTGTACATAACACACGAATTGCTAATAAGTTAATTATTATCTAGAGTAACTTTGTATATGCTTTGTCAAGTAGTAATTATAAGAATTAAATACATAAATGTTTCCGACAAAATACTTTTTTGTACAATTATTTTGAGTGTTTGAAATTGCCATGTTACTCCAGCTGTCGTTTAAGAAAATACAAATCATGGTGTTATCAAAGACACGCTTCGCATTTGTGAGAATTACAATTTTGAGTTTGAATTATTAATCATAGCATCAAAGTGTTCGTAAATATAATAAATATGCTAAAAATCGTGAAATTTTGAATTGTTCATGTATCATGCATCCCGTTTTTAAAAAAGAAATATTTTACATCGGTAATTATTTTTGTCATTTTTGTAGTTTTAATAGTAAACGAGAAAAATAGGGGTTCTTAGCATTCCAACTTGTGAATCAACCAACCGCTGCACCGATAACGCTGAAAATGATATATCTTATTGTTTGATATACCCTTTCTGCAGAGAAGCAAGCTTATAAGCCTTCGTGAGTCTGGTGTATCAGAAATAAAAATTTTAAATTTCCTAAAGTATGCCTTTTAGATCGAGCTATCTGATCTTCAAATGTTTACTATTGTACCCGTAACCCCAAAAGCAGGCGCGTCTTGTTCGCAAACGTTGTGACAGAAATAATTACAATAAAAAATTCTGATTGTTCTTGCATCATTTTCTTTGTGAACCAGTTTATTGTCATGCATGGTTTATATGCGAATGCACGTATATAGAATTGTCATGCAAATAATAGACGAGCACACGGCACGCATCGGACCCGGTGCGTTTGGTTCAAATAATGCTATACAATAGATCAAAATGGTTTCGAAAAGATCAAATCTATAACTGAATCATATCAATAAGAATAAGACAGACTGGTCTGGACGTGAAGAAAAATCGCGGAAAGTGTGCCGCAATTAAGGGCATGCCACAGTCCTGTTTTATCGACCCTAACTTAAATTCCACTTTTCGGCGAAACGGCTGCACAGAATAAATTTTCCTTTTGGGATAAATATTCTGAGGGTCTAATAAGAGCGGGCAACTGCTGTAACGCCAAAAAGTAAATTTATTGCTTAATACAAATGAGCAAACCGATATTATTATGCCCTTAGAATGCGATTCCCAAAAGGAAAATTCATAGTCCAACAAAAATAGGCCTGAAATCAAACTATCACGAGAATGGCTGCATTTTGGATATTATGTAAATCGAGGTCGAAAAAGCCGATTCTGAAAGTTGCAGCTTCCTAGGTTGTGTAGTTTCCGAGAAACCTGCGTTTTAAATTTTATTTTGCTTATATCTCAAGAACGATCTCAAGAATGACTGAACGTACAGAAAAACGGCTACGACCAAATGAAAGAGCGTAAAATTTTACATAGAAAACGATTTTTTATTCATTTCTGATCTGCGCAAAGTTTTGAGATATATAATAAAAAATAATTTACCTTGGTAAATTATTTATTATATATCTCAAAAGTTTTGAGATATATAATAAAAAATAATTTACCTTGGTAAATTATTTATTATATATCTCAAAAGTTTTGAGATATATAATAAAAAATAATTTACCTTGGTAAATTATTTATTATATATCTCAAAACTTTGCGCAGATCAGAAATGAATAAAAAATCGTTTTCTATGTAAAATTTTACGCTCTTTCATTTGGTCGTAGCCGTTTTTCTGTACGTTCAGTCGTTCTCGAGATATAAGCAAAATAAAATTTAAAACGCAGTTTTCTCGGAAACTGCACAACCTAGGAAGCTGCAATTTTCAGAATCGGCTTTTTCGACCTCGATTTACATAATATCCAAAATGCAGCCATTCTCATTATAGTTTGATTTCAGGCCTATTTTTGTTGGACTATTATTCCGAACAACCGTTTTGCCAAAAAGTTAAATTTAATTTCGGTTGGTAGGTCGATAAAGCAGGAGTGTAGCATGCCTTTAACGAGCGACTTCTGCTTCCTCTTGCGGCGCGCTTGCTTTTGGGTCTGAGTAGAAATTCATTCACGGGTAAATTCAGGACCGGATAAGGTGTCTGAAGACATAAGAAAGGTCCATATCCAGTACCGGTTCCGGCCCGTAATCAGGCATATACCAGGCAATGATCCGTCATGCCTGATGAACAATATTTTTTACTTCGCCATTTAAAATCAGGACTATGTCAGGTTCTTATCCGGGCATTTTCAGTAGTGTTAAAATCAGAGCGAGATCGGGACATGATCGGGACCTGAATGCTTGCAGTAATAATGTTAAACATTATTCATAGGATGTTTTAACAAATAAGTAAAACAGAGGTGTTGCATTAAACATTTTATTTATTTCTTTTTCTTATATTACGTAAAATACAAATTTTTGATTGAAATAAGGACAACTTATACAAAACTTCGTTACAGAAATACAAAACTTTTTTAAAAAACTTAATTGTTTAGTCTTTGTTTTTATGCCTATGACCTATTCCCAATCGTAGGCATTATTAATGATAGCCCCAATTATTTTACATAACACCTCATCTTCTATAACTTTTTTTCCCGAATATACATGCAAAAGTGAATCTAAAACAAATCATACACTTATCAATGAAAGTTTGACAAAAAGAAAAGATAAAGATAAAATATTTCGTAATTTAAAGTAACAATTTTACCTTTCAAACATATATAAAAATTAGTTGACTTAAAAATAGGTTTCTTTGTACTACTTAATCTTTGTGCTGTGCGAGACGTATTTCCCTGGACAACAATTTTTTCAATAATTTTGTTAATTCATCCAGAAATTCCTTATTATCTGCATTAACAGTGCGCATATAAGATGAGCTTTCTGTAAAAAATTATAAATATGTAGTTAAATATAATAACAGTTTAGTTGAAATGAGTTAAATTATAATTTCACTTACTAAATCTTTGTACAACTCGCTTTCAAGAGTAAGTTATTGAGATTAAACTTATCAAAATCTATGCTATGTTACACAGGTTATGTTGCATTTTTTAAGGACATGCTCCGGCAATGATATGGCACTAATACGTGGTACAGAAAACTTTCATCGTTAAGGGAGTGTTCCGGTAACTGTACGGTGCTGATTAGAAAATAATTTTTTAACAGAAAATCCGGAGCAGGACCGGATCTTGGCGGGGTCTTATGCCTGATGTAGCGTCTGAAGTTTTATACAGGCGAGCCTGATCAGGGCCTAATTAAAAATAAGGTTATCCGGATTTGCTTTCTACTCGGGGGGTTACGGGTACTACAAATACTACAATTAAAGTAAACATTTGAAGATCGGACAGCTCGATCAAAAAGGCATATTTTAGGAAATTTTAAATGTTTATTTTTGATACACTGGGCTCACGAAGGCTTATAAGCTCGCTTCCTCGCAGAAATGGTATATCAAATAATAAGATATATCATTTTCAACGTCATCGGTGCAGCGGTTGATTCACAAGTCGGGATGCAAGGAACCCCTATTTTTCTCGTTTACTATATATATATATATATATATATATATATATATATATATATATATA
>QLSS01000002.1:7824709-7834709 GCA_024372645.1 Trichomalopsis sarcophagae
TATATATATATATATATATATATATATATATATATATATATATAAATTCTATCTATATCCATGCTCCCGAAGGCCCTTAAAAAATTTATTTTTATTTTTGAGAATTGCACTACATGTACTTACCCTTTTTTCCTTTTCAGCCGCCATCCTTGTTGGCCTAAAGCAGGTGAACTTTATTTTAATTTTCAATACCCTTCTCTAAGGGATCTTGAAAATAACTGACTTTTTTTAAAACACTTTTTTTCAATGACAACAACTTCTTTCGCGTAATTTTTATTTGTATCTTTTTTTAACATTCTTTTTTATATTTATAATTATTATCATTAGTCATATAATATTGTTGTTAATTTTATAACTATAATAATTTGTTGTATATTACTAAGGCTAAGGCAAACAAATCATTTAATAGTTATTATTTACAATTGGAACTTTAATAATTAATTACATACAACGGAGCACTGTCTTTTTCTTTCATACCATTTTTGTTCAAAAATGTACAGTTTTTAAAGTCTTTCCATTCTATTATACATTATTTCAATGTAGAATTCAAAAATTACAATATTGTAATCTTGCAGTTTCTTGCTAAAGAATCAAAACATGTTAAACTGGCATTATGGTCAGTGAGTTTAGGTAATAAAATTGTCAATCTTGAGGCATATTTGGCACTATACGAACTGCTAGTTAGGTACTTTAATAACATAATATTGGAAAATATTGTTGACTTCGTTATTTATCTTATTATATTAGATAATTATTCAACTTATTTATAACGGTACTTTGTGTTATAATTTAATTATCAATGACTAGTACTGTGTGCCATAATTTCTTTCTAATTCATTTTAAATTGTACCACGGCAAAACCTTTTAAATTGAGTACATGAAAATAATCTACTAAATCTTTAAAGAAAAAAGTACAAGTGCTTGATTTTTAAAATCTCCACGTCTATATAAAATACGTCAAGGACTTTAAGATTTAAGTAAATATCGTATATATTGTTTAGTATGTACAAAATACAGCAAACCTTCTGCTAAACGAACTCAATTAAAAGTTACAATAGCAAGATGACAACTTTACCTTAGTGTCTTGCTTATTACTTGTATGTGCTTAATAAAATGCATTTTTAACATAAATAATTGAGGACTCAATTTGTGAACAATAATAAAATTAAAAAAATTATTTAAAAGTATGTTATGTAAAATTTATATTATTTATAAAGTATAGCTTTTAACTCTCATAACGATGATGATGATGATGATCATAATATTAATAATAGTAATAATAATAATTATAATATATAAAATATCACTAATCACTGTTAACCATTGGTTACATGTATATATATACATTCACACGCGTCAAAATAGATCAAGAGTTAATACTATTCTTCCAAAAAATTTTTCGACATTATCCACAAGTATCTAAAGGTATTTTTAAGTTATGTATATAACGTATACAGTCGCCGACCAACAAGTCTACAAATGTAACCCAATTGAAAATACCTTTTTTGACACTGGACGCACTTACAAAAACAGTAAACATATATGTATTATGAAAAATCGTCAGAGGATCTCCTTAGTAGAAACTGCGTCATTAGAAATAATAATCAAATGAACGAAATAGTTAATAATAAACGCCACCCTTGTCTCTTTTACATTTTTTTAAAACCATCTTGAAAATGTGATGGACTTATATATGCGGAATGTTTTTATTTCGTTCTTTTTAACATTACGGTAACTCAACAACCAATTTACATCGTAGTTATTCTCGTTATGCAACGCGCGAACGGCGTCTAATTTTATCAACAAACAAGGAAGGCAATAAGTAGTACCTAGTACATTTTGTGAGAGTGACTCTTTGTTTGTCGCTCTTGCCACTTGGTTTGTACTTCTTAAAAACTAGCGAGGATTCTCTTGATTCTCTTGACTCTTGAAGCGAGAAAAACACCTCTTGTAAAAAGAAAAGCATCGAGTCGACAATTTTCTCGTACACATAGTGTGTCACATTTCATGTTTCGTTTTGCACGGAGAAAAGTATTTATCTACATAGATCGAATTTGTAGACAGTTGCGAATTATGAAATTTTTATTTTGGCCTAAAGATTATTTTGTCTTCATGTAAAATAGTAATCTTTTTAATGTAATACATATTTGTCAACAATAACAATATATAAAACATAGATAACTCTTTACGCAGTCTTAAAATAAATAAATACATTTACTCTCATATCTACAAGGAAAATCTGCCTTGTCCTTTTAAAGAAAAAAAATATTTAAAAAATACATACCGAATATTCAAAGTTTATTTATATTATAAAAGTAGATTATTTTGAGTATTCGGTGATCGTCTTTTATTTTCCCGTTCAACAAATCATTACTATATCTAACATAAGGAAGCAGATCTTTTTCATTTGTGCAGCCAAATATATTTCACGTCCGTAAACTGTCAACAAATTCGAAAACCAAAAACAGCCATTGAAGAGTATATACACCAGTCTTCGACTGTTCTTCTAGTAGTGGACGTTAACTTTGTTGTGTGAAAAACAATGTAGAATATTAAGAGTTCAACAAATGCGACAATCTTAATGTGAAACTTCTCGTAATGAAACAAATTCTAATATTTTTTAGCCTACTAAAGATAAGAGTTGACCTTAATAGCGGTAAATATATTATACTTTCTGCAATTTAGTCTTTGTCGATTTAGTTGGAATCATTAATTTTTTTACGAAACATTTTTGATTGTGTACTAGAATAATAATTACGAAAAATCAACCTCTCTTTTTAAATTTGTTTGCTTCAAGCCAGTCACAAAAAGGAAGCTGAAGCACAAGCAAACATGCAATTTTTATTAGTGAAAAAAAAAAACTTTTTCCACCAAACCGACAAAGTATATTATACTTTTGTACATGTTCTATTCAGGATTGTTAAGCACACATTCGAGTTTCATGTTTCCGCCTTACGAACAGTCGATACTTTTCTCAGCGTAGTAGTCCTTCTCTCGCACATGTCGCACTATTAACTTCTCGAGATCTCGGTTTCATCAGAAAAAATATATTATTTTATATACCAGTCCATTAAAAAAATTCATCCTTTCGACCATTTACGTAGCCGAGTCGTCTTGACTACTCATTGTCGTCGTGTTGGCCGTGTCTGCGGCTACGGTGGCAGCTTCGCTCGACGCTGCTGCAACGGTAGCTGCTGCGGATGCGGCAGCTTCGTCTTGTTCAAGTCGTGAAGAGCCGCAGACGCGGCATTTGCAGCAAACGATACAGGGCGCGGCGAGAAGAAGAAGAGGCGAGGCCACGAGCAGCAGAAGACCAAAACCCGCAAAAATGCCAATCACCTGAGTCCGATGCCAGATCACCGAAGCGCGAGAGTGTCCTAATTTGTTCTTGCATGGTCCCTTGTCATAGTGCCGCAGCAGGAAGTCGTCCTAGTGAAAGAACAAAGACAGTTACGGATTTTTCCTTTTCAACATTTATTTGAATTGTTCTTTTATATTATTTAAATTATAAAATACGAATATTGATTGCCTCCATCAGAACAATACAAATGTTCGATATACTATAGAAGGTCTGAACTATTCAAATGTATCTTCTAAAGCCTGCTATTAATCCAGATGAATTTGATTTGAATATATTCTGTGTAGAATTGTGGGTGTATGTGTGCCTCATTTGTATGCATAGTTACATAATATTTTGAATGCTTGATGACTTAAAGGAAATCGTAAAAATGTTCTTTAAATATTTAATTTGGATTTTATAACTTCAGTTCTTTCAGCTTTTAGAATAAAATTGCATATTATATTTAGACTGGAAATCGTAAAATTTTTTTACAACTTAAATGCGCTAAATCCGCTCAAGTTGAAATTCTAATATAACAGTATGATCTCACCTGTTTCAGCAATGTGTCATCATCAGAAAAAAATATACGAACATTTGATAAGCTTTGTTAAATTTTATGATCGTCAAAAAACTTCGATAAAATATCTTTTTTTCTAATAATCAGTACTGCATTTTTTATTTTTGCTTTAATATTAAACGAATGAACACAACGAATATATAAAACATCACTTACATCTAGTGAAGCTAAGCAATACCAGCAGAAAACATGCTTGCATCGCTTACACATCATTTGTGCACAGCCTTCATCTTTTTCAATTGGCACAGAACACATGGGGCAGCATTTGATGTGATCACTATCAAAGGGTATGCCCAGTGGAAGCTCAGGACAGGGACCAACATGCCAAGGTTCTCTGCACAGTGAACAAAAATCTGTTGCACAGTTAGGACAATGCACTGGCCCTGGTGTGCTCCCATTGGATCCATCTCCATTCAACGAACATATTGTTTCGCATCCTGCTCGTGGACACCATGCTCTTTCTTTGTCCATTGATACATCTGGTAATCGAGTATGATTGGATTAATAAGACATTACATAAATAAAGATGACATTGAAAAATTTAACAAGGAATTAATAAAACTGATAGGTCATGAATGAACAATAATTAAATCAATGACTTTCAAGCTCTTCTACTTATTTACTGGATGGCATTGCTAAAAAGATGAATTTATTTGATCGATAATAAATTCATAAAATAAAGTTTACGAATAATTTATTACTTGTACTTCTTTGGAGTTAATTAATAAAGAGTTGTATTAATGGAATAAGTAATTTTTTGGTATATGTGGCTAATACAAGTTTATTTACCTACATGCAATCTAATCTAACATTTATCTTTTGAAAATTGTTAAAACTACCTTTAAATATTTTTAATTTATGTATTTATATATTGATAAGAGTATTCCTATCATGCTCAATACATGAATTTCAACTGCCTTATATAGGTGTGCATGTGCAATAAGAATACACAAATTTTTAGTTCAGTATTATGATCTACATTCAAATAATCAAAACTCATTGCTTATAAAATGATCGAAATTTTCAAAAATATTTTCATGATGCATGAAATTTTAATTAAAATTGTGTCAATCAAAAATAGATCAAACCTCTGTTAAGACGAAACTTATTGTGCTTTTCTAGGAGTTCTTCACCAACAAGTGTGCCAATCTCTTTCAAAGAAAGCATACCATCTTGCTCACATTTTGCATCAGGGCAACTGATGTCATATGCTCCCTCTTCTATTTCAAATTCTACATAAGCACGCATACACTGAAACAAAACATGATACTTATGCATTTGCAATAACAAACATATACATAGGAAAAAGATATTCACAACCGTTGGTACTTTCGCCAAAAATCTCTAATCTGTTTTCTATAATAAGTTATTACAAAATTTTTTCAACACAAAAACCATTAAATTTTTTTGTTCTAGTTTATTCAGATTTATGCTTATATTCATAATTGATTGGTGAACTATTGAATAGATTAAAATACTAAGTATCTCATAACGATTCTACTAGTATTTTGAGAAACTGTTTATTTTTGAAAGATTCTTTGTATTAAAATAATATATTACAAATACATGTAGGTTACGTACATCTTTGCAATAGGAGCATCCACAGCTTTCGATGGTGCACATCTGTGACAAGGAAACGTCTGATAAACAAAGTTTGCACAGTAAACGGCCAACCTGTTGTTGTGAGGTCGCCGCAGGTACAAAACTACCGGCGGCTAAGCTGTATCGCGAACTAGACGCGAGTGATAGCAAACTCGAGCAACGTGAGCACACTCTACTACGGTTCACTGGTCGGCCTTCAAGAGCCAAAGTACTCAATCCCACTGCAGTTTCGCACTTTCTTAAAGCTGTAGGGCCTAAGTTTATCCAGCTACCTCCTCTTGCCTCCAAACTTGCACTGCTCTCCGGCCTCAGCAGTGGCGCTTCACCACTTCTCTTATTCATTGACCTCTCGGCCAGAGATAGGTTGATTGCACTGGACTCCTTGCGCAGTAAAGGTAGTCTTATACCACTCAATTTGTTATTTTTCTCCATTTTTTTATTGCTTGAACTGTTGTTGTTCTTGGATGAAGGATTTACTGCAGATACTGAACTTGCGGCAGTACCCATATCCATGGGACCAGCTCGTCGTATGACGAGCGAGTGTAGGCTAGGCATCCCCTATTAAGCTTAGTTTATTTCATTGCCTGCTCTGGGGGCAGTGACTGAGATCACCTTTCTATGAGTGAGTACATCTGCCCTCAAAGGTAGTCTGAAAAAAGAAGAAAAAAAAAGTTAATGTAGAATATGCATTTGAATGCTAAAATTTAAGGGAAAAATTGCTTTACAAAAACCTTGTCACGACAGAAATAGATTACGAACCTACATATATTTGTGCAGTAAAGAGTTTGATCAATTTTTGTACGTATAATACCATCCTGCCTTTTAGTCACATGTACATATATGTACCTATATATGTAAATATATGTATTTGATCAATAGATAATTCCCACAACTTAGATGTTTTTTCAGCTTTAACCAACATAATGAAATTTTAATGGAATCATTAAACATTTAACACATGAAAGTTATTCCAACACTAAAATCTGTTTACACCAAGTTCGAGGAAAGGAGGAAGATTGAAAGATAAATGACAAGATAATTATGAAATAATCAAGGACACCTTAAAAGGAAACAGATGTTAAAAGCAATGTATTTTCCAGTAGAGTAAGTAATATAAAATACAAATACTGAGCTATACGAAATAAATATAATTGCTTATCAAAATTTTACTGTACTATCTTCAAAATTTTTGTATGGCAACAAAACAGGCCAAGTAATGAAAACAAGTAGACCAAACAACAAAACTAACATACTTGGAAATAAGTGAAGAAGAAATCGGTGACAAAATACCATCCTTTCACACATTATGTAAAAGTTTTTTATACAGTTATAAATTCAAACAAAGAGTTTGATGGATTAAATAATATCAACAACAAGATATGGAAAAAATTGTATTTTAATAAATTTTAATGCACGCATGGTGAAGCATTCATTTTTAGTTATAAAATCATTTTATAATTAAATTATATATATTGTCTGAAATAACTGGATCAGCATAAAGACAGTCTGGAGGGATTTATTATAATACCTGCAAATGAATCTGGCATGAATGGGTAAATAATAACAATAGCTGTGTACCTCAGCAGTTCCAATGGACAGGACAGAAAAGCAAAGAGATTTCAGTTATGATTATTATTATGAAATCAGTATATTTGTAGGTATAGGATGTATTTGAATAACTGGATTTGAATATTGCAAAGCATGTACAGTTATCAAATCTTTACAAATGAAAATAGAAACTGAATAATAATAGGTGTTCAAACATTTCTAGAACTGGATACAAAGTACACGTAGCCGTGAGAAATGTTGAGGAATTTTTCAAAAGATAACAAATTTATCACTCACAATGCACGCACCCACTCAAGTAATAAGCCAGTACACTGTGCAAGCATGTGTTGAGGCAAATTAGATTACTTTTGAAGCAGTATAGACACCGCAAAGTAGTTGTGATAACAGCAGTGACATTGGAAACCTTAAATTTGTATTCAGAAGCTATTACCAACATCTGACTCACGTGGCAGCACTGCAATTATCGAGTTTTGCACAGATCACGCAGAAAAGATTGAAAGCAGCACTGGTTATTGTCGAAACAAACACTTGATTAGAGTTCCGGTACGGTACAAAATTAAAAAGCCACAGCCATGAAAACTCACTTTGACTCGAGGTTGAAGGAAAGCCTCCTCCAGAGTGCGGTCTCTCCTCAGTCCCTCCACCTCATGACTCCTCCAGCAGCGGAAGTCCAGACTTGTTCAGGTATATACATCATCAGCAGGCAACAGCCCTTCAGCCAGAGGAAGTGTGAAACGCGGGATAAACAAAGCAGATCGGAAGAAGAAGAAGAGGATGGAGAAGCTGGAGAAACCGTCGGGTCGCCCCCGCAGTCGACGGTTCTCGAGAGACAGAGACAGAGAGAGGCGAGGCCGTTCCGGGGCCTACGCAACTGATGGCTCGGATCACGAGTCGCTGTGCGGGCGGACTAGGAATTTTCTCCAGGAAGCACTCGCGCGCACACGAAGGCAGTGCACATAAGCAAACACACAGGGGCACACAGCACCCGGTCCTGGAAGACGATGGGCGACGAGGAGGACGCTGCTGCTGCGGCCGGGGGGAACCTCAGCGACGGCCGACGACGTCTACTCGCGTATAACTACACTGTGCGACTGTGCGACGTGCGTGTTCTCTGTCTCTGTTCCTCAGAGCGCAGCATACGAAACAGAGAACAGCAGAGAACATGTATAGGTATAGTAGAGAGAGAGAGAGAGAGAGAGAGAGAGAGAGAGAGAGAGCGGAGTACAGACTGTACAGAGAGCCAGACGTCAGCAGTGCGCCTGTGCGGACTGCTATAATATCTTATATCTGTCGTGTCCGTGTGTCTTATTTCGTGCGCGGTCGTGGTCGCCGCTGGTGTCGCTGTCGCCGCTCTTCTGCCTGGTGTCTGTGTGTTGTGCGCGCACTTTCACCTATATACGTATATACACAGAGCGAGCATACAGCTGCGTGTATGTTATACACACGTCCAAGGATGTCGCGCTCGCACCGGAGGATTCGGGATTCGGAGCCTGCGGTACTTACTTCTCGGCGTAGCTCTCTCTCCGGGCAGTCCCCTGCCACTCGATTGCTCACTCTGCTCTATACCGCTAGCCGCGGGGAGTCGGGGACCAACTCGCCGCCGACGGCCGAGAGTATAGCGCGCGTTCGCGAATTTTCCCGAGAGCGAGAGCCCCTTTCTACCTCCTCTCCATCTCTCTCCCTCTGCACATGTCTGTATATACGCTTATTTTTTCCACTCGTCGATCCGCGGTAAGCAGAGAGGGGACTCGGAGCAGCTCTCGCGGCCGTGTGAGTACGCGCGCACACACACGCGCGCTTTTCTTCGGAGTTCGGAATGCGTTCGGACTGTTGGATTGGAGGAGTAGGTGCGAGTAAGTATGAGCGAGAGATTGCGGAGCCGCCGAATAGACAACTACGCATCTTTTTTCGTGCTGCTCCGCGGTGTCGATTATGCACACCGCTAGCTCTCGTCGCGCTTCCTACACGCCGATAACGGCTCGTGATTCACTGCGCCATATACGATACTGCGGTACTCGGCTCCAACTGCTCGATCCTATATAATTGATATATGCACACACACACACACACACACATCTATATATATATATATATATATATATATATATATATATATATATATATATATACACACATAGGTTTGCTACGCGATTCAGTTTGGGAGACGGTTAAGCCGATGATGTGGATGCAGCAGCGGCTGCAGAAGCGCAGTCGCAGTGCGCCTCGTGAGACCGGATACGTCGAGTGCGTTGTGTACACACGTAAAGCACACTGCGGTAAACTGCAGGTACTATACGTGCACGCGCATACTCGCGGCTGTCCTCCGAGCTGACGAGCATATTCGTTACAACTTGAGAAAAGAATGACTATGTAAGCTTGGATACTTTGTTCGGAAACGATCGCTCCGCGAGTATATGTGGCCGTTTATAATTGTAAAACTACCGGTTAGCCGCGATCGCTATATTGCACATTACGCGCGCGCACGTTAAGAATTGGGTTCCGTATATAAGCATAGCCGCCGGAGAGGAGAAAATTCCGGCTAGTATAAAAGCGCTCGGCGTGGATGTGTGTGATTAGGATTTGAGTGCGGCTCGCCGTATAGACGTCGATAATATATCCATTGTTCACCGCCGCGATCATATAGTTTACGTGATCCAGCTGCGAAGCTATACGTGCGGCTCGACATGCGCGCGTTGCACAGGTGGAAAATTGAAAAATATGACGCAGTGAAAGTTGCGCCGTAATTATAACGCGCATGGACTTTTCGCGAGTATTCGCGTTATGGGCTACTTTAGCGCAAAAGTAAGCAGTGTAAGTACTGCAGGCATTATATGCACCTATATGCACAAAACGATCTACAGTATTCCGAGTAATTAAATCGCACCTTTGCGAGCTCGGAATTCTCGAACTTA